>KK122268.1:112080-124333 GCA_000611955.2 Stegodyphus mimosarum
AAAAAAAAAAAAAAAAAAACTAACATTTTACAAAGTTTTTTTAGTTTATTATTCTCTTGGAGTACTTTGTCATACTGCATGAATTTAATTGGTAGTTTCAATAAAAATTTGGAAATAAGTATTTGGGAAGTAATTTGATAAGGAAAGATTTTTCAAATTTTATTATTCTGCAATATCTGCAGAGATCATTGTTAGAAATTAAAGATATCGATCAGAAAAAGCTGTATAGTCAACAGAAAAAGCTACGTCATCCAGCTGCACTCTTAGATACTTCTTCACTTTTAACAATAGTCATGATCTTTATAATTATAATTTTCAATAAACTTGTGGCCCACCAGCGGCCAAGCGGTAAAATCGCTAAACACGGGTAGTTTCGACTTGGGTTCGGTTCCAGGCGAACGGGCTGGATATATGAACGTTTTCGTGGTTTTCCCATGTATAACGTGTATATGAGCCATTTCCCTTAAAAAGTCCTCCACGAAGGCAACCCTACCCTTAAGGCAGATAGTTCTGGTGTGGTTTGCCCTGATCAACTGAACCAAACTAATAGGTTTATGCTTACCTGTTGTAGATGCCAGAATTCTTAAAAGAAAGATAAGTTGTAATGCTTGAAGTACCAAAAGGTGTTGAACTGACTGGAACTTTTTGCATTCAGGTTCAGTTCATATGAAAACTAACTGCATTCAGGTTCTGTTCATAAGGTAACTAAATACCAAGATAAATATTTTTATAATGATTGAATTTATTTTTTGTTACGCATTTGCTTTATTTCTGATAACATTTAAAGAAACACTTTTTTGTATTACGCTTTGTCCTTATAGTCGAAATAAATTATTCATTTTTCATTACATTTATACATCATTAAAAACTAGTTTTAAATTGCACACATGAAATTCATGTTTAGAAGAGATTTCATCGTAAATATTTCTGCTCCTGTTAATCATAATAACTAGCTGTTTTACATGGTAAACTAGTCATCGTCTTTTTCCTCCAACAGCAAGTGGTAGAGGCATATTAACACAACAACCTGAACCTTCCTTTGAAGTCTGGCAGCAAATTTCCATGCTTGTCGGACTACATGCAGTGCAGTCTGAGTTTTGAGAGCACTTTTTTTGGACATGCTCACAAGAAACAGGAGGGCAACGTATTCCTAATGTATAAAAGAGAGAAATTCAAAACATTAATTTGGATATGGAAATAGAATTAATAATAAGAAGTGTTACAACTATGAAAAAAAAAAAAAAGCTTTTTAAAAGGAGATTGAATTATCAGCCTCATAATATGGCCTGTAGATAGTAAATATAAAAAAGTCGTGAAGAAAGGAATACATATAGGTATATATGTAAGATATAACAAAATACGATAACTGCTTTAAAAAAAATAATTGGCAGTCTCAAAATTAACTAACCAATTATAGATTAGTTGTACCGCAGTGGCTAATCGCACCGACGGTGCGATTTTCACGTACTATGATGTGGAGGTAATTGCTTTTATTAGCAAATATTAGCAAAGGTACTCCGTAAGCCTTCGCCTTGGTCCTTGGTCTAACCTACGTTAGCGCATGCGCACAATCAGTCCAGGTGCAAGCATTTTATGCCGATTTGCCGTAAAGCAGGTGCATGCGCACAGCTCTTTTGATTCAATGATCTTAGAAGTTTCAATGATCTTACAAGTTTCTGCTTATCTTCCTTATGTGCGATTTCTTTGTTAATTAAATTTATTTATTGTTACTGAAATTTACGAGTTACTGTTACTGAAAATGTTATTGGTTTGAACCGGCAGCAGATAACAAAGAAACCTTAAATTGTGCGTGTGCGAGATGATACATTTAAAAACAAGACGAATAAGTAAAAACTTGAGATTGAACTAAATTATTCTCATTTATTATTAAATGAGATTGAACTAAATTTTGTGGATTCAAGAGTTGCCAAACGAGCAGCTTCTGACAAATTAATCGAAGAGGGTGAAGTATCTATAACTCCGCAAATTGTACCTATGCAACGTATGAGAGATAAAATAGTAAACATTGAATCTATTCGAAAGTGTTTTCAACCAGATGCTTTCCTAATAATTGAGCAATTAAAAAATGCAATCATTTGCATGGGTTGGAAATGCTGTGACTGTTTAGAAGATTTAGAATGTAATTGTATTCAGTCTGATTTGTGTCTTAATTAATAACTACACTTGTCAAAATATTGTAATTTATTCACCAGTCAAATATTGGTTTTGTCCAAACTGTAGATACCTATCATTTGTTACAAATTATATGTATTTGAAATCTTTTTATTACTTAATTAAAAATGATTTAATTTGTAGAATGTGTTGTCTGAGTTCTATTTCACATTTTTAATTTAATTATTTAAAAATAATGTGTGTTAATGGGAACGTTGACATTCAAAGAAAATGCAAATTTCTTTTAAAGCAATAAGTAACATTCAAATTTTCTAAGCACTAATTTATAACACAAACTATTGACATAAAGCTGATTAACAGTTTATGTTCAACAAATGTGTTACATAGAATGATTTTACAAATATATGACATTTAATTATTACATATTGTTTTAACCATGCATAACTAATGTAAATCATAATGATTACACATTATTTATATCAATCGCACAGGTCAGCTAGTCAATAATATAATTATCATACAACAATAATATAAATACAGTGTAGTAATAATATATACAATGTAGCAATAAAGAAATATGTGACAGTAAATATGCTAGATCACAACATATAATACGATGCAATAAATATAGATAGTGCTACTATGTAGTATTCTGCCTTAAAATGAAGTAGTATAATCTATAACAAATAAAATAATTAGCTAATGAAGTACAACACACATGGTGTCACTAATAAATATTCACCAAAATATGTATAGTGAATATGTAAGAGAATAATTTGCAACTAGTAATTATCAGTTACAAAGACGAGGTCAATCTATATACATGATTATGTTCAAAAAAAGATAAGATCAAATAAAGATTTAATGATGATTCTAATAGCAAGTGAGAACGTGTAATAAGTTAAAAAATCTTTAATGTGTTGCGAAGAAGGCTGCAGAAATTACTTAAATTATTTCATTTAACAGAGAAATTTTTATGCAAACTTAGACCCTAGTCATATAACATAGAACTGTCAAAATTTATTATTCAATAGGAAAACTTATTGAAAATTATAATGTTCTTATATATGCATCAATTTTTCAGTATCCACACATGTTTACAGGTTCAAATGCTAAATTTCAAAATCAAAGTTATTTATGAAATAAAACCTGATAAAATCTGATAATTCATTTGTGTGTGCAAATTTTTCAATCTAAATCTCTTATATTAAATTATTTTTGCTTTTTAAATTGCAGCCCATTATTTATTTAAATTTAATTTATTAATGTGTTTGTACTAATATATCAAAGTTCTTTGAAATATTAGTACAAACAAAGTTCAAAGTTCTTTGAAATATTTTTTGTATATTGAAAATGACGAGTATTCCCATAGAAAAATTAAACACGCATGCAAAATTGTTGATAACCAGTATTATATGATTAATTGTTCATTTAATAGTTGATTTTATCGCTTTTAACTTATTTCACGTCTAAATTTTCTACGCAGGAATACTCGGTCTAATTTTTATTATCTTTTTCTTCTTCGAAAATTTTCAGAGAGGAATAAGTTAAAATCTTGATTTTGCAAAACACATCTTTGAATCTAAATGTATTATAAGAAGTACAAAAAATGTAATTTAGATCTTAGCCCCCCAAACCAGTCATTTAAACTATTCCAACCGTTCAGGAAAACGATGGACGTTGAGAATATAAAAATCTGCCCTTTTTTATATATACATAAATAAAGGAAATGTGTTCCTTCTTTATATATATATAAAGGAACACATTTCCCTTTTTAATCTTTTGAAAGTCTTCAACTTTCAAAAGATTAAAAATTGATAAACTACGCCAACGTAGTAACCCGCCTTTAAAAAAAAAAACTCACTACAACAGACTTAGGCAGTTCGCACACTTAGGATTCGTTCTTTTCGATTCAGTTCAGATGACGGATCTGGAACTGATAATCTAATGCGCATGCGTGGTTAATGTTGGTGCGAATAGACTGAAGAGGCCAATTGGTGGTGCGAATAGCATCGGCCTACTTGTACATCAAACCTGGTATAAATACTCTGGCTAGCTAATTACGTCATTCTTTTTGCACTTATTCTTGTTATTGCACTTATTCTCGTTATTTTACTTGTCTTGTATCTTATTACATCACTCAGCTCTTGTTTGCGCTTGACTGCCTCTCTCGTCGTTTTGCTCTCTTCTTTGTGGTGTCATTGTTGCCCTTCTTTCCACACCCTCTGACCTTCTTTTTGCCACGTGTCCTGAACTTTTACCGTCTTGTTGCCTTCGGGCTGATTTTCATTGAGCCGGACACGTCGCGCTTCGCGCGACATCCCGGCGATACTGCCTGATTGATTGATTGATACGTCATTCTTTTCTCAGCTTCTGCCACTGCTGAAATATTCCCGCTGCTCTGCTTCTCCATCTAAAATGCCTGCGTCGTAATTTTAAGAACCAACGTATATAGCAATCTATCATATCTCATTATGATTGAATCATAGAAATGTCTCTGATTTCATTATGATTGAATCATAGAAATGTCTCTGATTTCATTATGATTGGATAAATATCTACTGTGATGATTTTATATGCGCGGAAATAAAGCCTGGAAGTTCTTTAAGTTCATGTTTTGTTATCTTCATCTGTAAGCCTCCACCCTCAGTCACAACGGCTGTAAGCTGATTCCTCTTCTGTGCTCCAAAAATAAAGAAAATTCTAAAAGCAAAGTAACAAGAGCTTTAGAGGTCTAATTATCCCCCCTGTTATTCAAATTTCCGCGCTACGAGCAATAAACAACCACAACGATCGCACGCTGCAGGTAGATGGTGCAGGTGTTGCGGCAGCGCTGTGAATTATCAGTTATAATGGAGTTATCATATCTAACGACGCCTGAGACTAGAAGTTAACTTTTCCGAGAAACGAGCTTGTCCATCTCCTCCCAGTGGAGGTTTCCTAGCCGAAACATGTTTCGTTTAAATTCGTGTACGGGTTGGCTACGTGGGAGTATTTTAAACGGAACTGAAAATATGAAGCTTTGTCTCTCGTACTATGTCTCCAAGGAACTAGTTTTCTCATTAGTCAACCAATCAGATATCCCCCAAACAAAAAATTTTGGAAAATCTTCCTTTTGACTCGCTGTGAAGGCAGCTTGTAGATGTGATACCGATTTAAAATAACAGCTCTAACGGGAACGTAGCCTGGTCTTAACGTGCGAACTGTGAAGCTGCTCTCGGATTTTAATGATCTAAAAAGTCACAGAAAAAGCCATATAATGGCCGTAAAATGCACTTAAAAATAAAAGAAAGTCCCCACAAAATAAAAAATAATAACATAATAAATGACACAATTAACAAGCATTGACTTACGTGTTAAAAACCTAAACAACTGCATGCCTGTCACTTTAATTATGTTTTTTATCCCGATTTTCAACCATACATAGATGTATTAAAATTGCACTGAATTATTAAGTGTTTCTTAATGCTTTTGAAAGTGAAAAATTTTCTTGCTGTCAATATATAAGTTTTTATATCGTAAGAAGCTTGGCTCGACATCTACTGTAGTTATGGGAGCGCATTTGAAAAAATTGCATCACTAATCGTTAATTCTTCTTCAGTTTCAAATAAGTCTGCATTCCCTGCCATAGATTAGGGGTATTTTCCGCATAGTTTGGGAGCCGCAGATTTTAGTCAAAACAGTACTGAATTTAGCAAATGTAGTATCTGAAACTTTTCTTTGGCCCTTTTTTAAAACGTTTCCTAATTTATCAATGTAATTTATTCCATCGACAACTTCCATGTTTTGCTCTTGTAAGGATTTAATAGTTGAAATTTGGATCATGAAATTGAATCAGATATGCGCAAGATTTCCTTCATCCAGTATCAAAGCTATTGGCCATTGACTTCATAGTTTGAAAATTTTCACTATAGTAGAGGCACGCATTGAGCCATATTCCCCAACGTGTTATAACAAACTTCGGTGGCAAAGCTAGATTAGAAGCTTAGGATTTAAAGCAGTGTATACGATATGGTGCTTTTAAGGGCATTTTCTTTACTTAAGATACAAGCTTTTAAATTTTGGGGTAATTTGCATGGATTTCTTCAACGAGACGATGCAACGCGATAGCAAGATAAGTCGCATACACCAGCTTGGGATAAAATCCTCTTATTGATTTCCTGTTCAATCATGTATCGTGCATCACCGCTTAAAAAGAGTAACACTTATTGTATTGTATATCATTTGGCCATAAAATGTTTAATAATTTTTCAAACAACTGAAAAATTGCAAAGCGATTGACTTTTTTGTGTTTGTTAACGTTAACTAAAAATATCTTGCCAACTAACTTTGGATCCAGAATACCTGTCATCACATTGCACTTATGACGACCATCAGCATCACTCGATTCATCAACTGAAGCAAATATTTTCTCCCTTTTAAAGTTTCTCTAATTTTCTCCATTATTTCCAAGACGCAATCGTTTATATAATTTTTTTAATAAACGTTATGTATCATTTGACCTGCATATTTTTCGAAAACTCGCAAAATCTGGGATTATTCAGTTTTTCTAAAAGAATGCTTGCGAACACGAAAGCTTCACATAATTCTTAATAAAATGGTTTCCTTGATGGTACTACAAAAGAACTTTACTCATGCAAAAGTTGAGATTGGTTGGCTCTTTTTCTTTTCCAGTTCAGCTGCTCGTATATGCTTACTTTTCCCGTATGCTGCATAAAGATAAATCTCTTCTCTGTTGCAACTTTTGTTTCACTAATTTATAAAATAAAATAATTCCATCTGTTGAAAACACATTTTTTCCAAGCTCAGGAACAATCTTTCGTACATGGCAATGCTTAGAAGTGTTTATTTTGGCATCTTCAAAATACACTGGTTATCATAAATTAAGGAAAAATCACAAAAATCACGATTACTGAAAAAGTTACATGTAGAATTTTATGAAACTTACCCACAATATATAACACATATTAAGGTATCGAATAACATAAAAAGAAATTACCAGACAATTATGGTAGTATAGAAATTAGCACATGTATAAAATGAACAAATGGAAGGTGTCAGTTTGCTATAGGAAAAATACCTTCAGTATGGAATATGATTGCCTCTAGAAGCGATACAGCATATACAGCGATGTGTGAGGCGATGTGTGAGATGCGGTCTATCAGTTCCATAGGAAGCGAGAGCCACATTGCTCTTGTAAAGCAGTCGCAAGCGCGGCAAGGGTCTGAGAGGGCGGATTGAGATCAGCTAAACGTCTCCCTAAAGCATCCCAAACGTGCTCAATAGGATTCAAGTCCGGGGATCAAGCTGGCCACTCCATGCTCATAATTGTTTCCTGTTGAAGATAATCATCTAGGATGGGAGCCCTGTGTGGTTTTGCGTTGTCGTCCTGTAACGGGGAAAGCATCACCTATTGCCCCGGCATATGGACGCACATAAGCATCAAGGATGTCATCTCTATAAACCTGAGCATTCACGGTTTCCCCCCGTCCACCCAAAGAGATGCCACCCCAAACAGAGACACTGCCTCTTCCGTATGCATTTTTTTCACGGATGATAACGGGTTCCAGGTTCTCTCCATATCAAATAACGCCTACTATCACTTTCAAAGACTAAACCTGGACTCATCTGTAAAGAGAACAGCCCTCCATTGATCAGGCGTCCAGTGGACATGTTGCCGTGCCCACTGCAAACGGTCCCTTCTATGGCGTGACGTGAGCGGCACGCAAATGGCTGGTCGCCTTGCATACAGACCACCTTCGTGAAGCCTTCTACGCCCATTTGACGTTGACACCAACCTTCCGGTGGCTGCAGCAAAGGAGGCCCTAAGAAGAGTCGGAGTAGCGGTTCTATTCATGTGTGCACATAATGTCAAATATCGGTCATCGGCGCTTGTCGTAACAGTTGGCCGTCCATGCCTGAACCAACTAGATACTGAATCTGTGGTTTGAAATTGCCTCCAAAGTCTATGAACCACAGAAGGACTCACATTTAGCCACTTCTGTTTGACTTTGTCCTGCCTCTAGTCTCCCAATGCCTCTCCATCCTAGTTATGCGGGCAAATGGTGCTTGGAGGTCATTGTTACGAATTGGCTCTCTCAGATTTCTGATGTCACTTTTACAGTGAAATATGTGGGCTTGCTCTCAAACATGGACTTTATGTTCCTCGCAGATGACGTATTCCGAGTGCAGTGCCACTAATTTGCATATTGTAGCTACTCTTACTTGGCAACATATTGAAATTTTACACGGTTTGGCTTATTTTTGAGGGAGTTATCGCTGTGTTTGTGATTTTTCCTTAATTTATGATAACGAGTGTACAAAATTACTCTCTTTTCTAGAATGAAAATATTCATTTTCTATTTACTTCACAGCCAAAAATTCTTACCCTAAGAGATTTGTCAAAGTCTTGACAAATGAACTGGCATTGCTGAAAACTTCTCCTGACTTGGACTATTCTCCACTTCACTTTGCCGTGAAGCTCTCTTTAATTAATTGACGAAACGAACCTTACAGGTCATTGGCCAGAGAAAGGCGTTTGAATCACGTGATTTCAGTTAATTCAATTCTTAAAGTACGGAGAGATTACGTACGCTTGGTAATGTGTCCATGGTAACTAACTATGGCTTCCATATTTGGTGCTGTTAGCCCCGGTGTGAAGTCATAGTTTGAAATTCATGATACAGCCAATACGTAAAACCCGACTGTTGTTACAGCTTTAAAAAGTAACTAAACTTTTTTTTATATAATCGGTGACCGAAAAGGTTTAAGCAAAATTTGACCTTTTTTTATATAATTATTCTGAAATGCTTCAGGGAAGTGAAGAAGGCATATAAAAAAACTTACCTCGTACAATCATCATTCGCAAGAGCGAAAAAAATACCCTAAAGTAATGATACCACATTTTTTCATCCAAAATTAAAAACTGAAATAATAGAAATCTTTATTAATTAGAATAGTTTAGAAAAAGTGATTATATAATCGCTAATAATAGACCTAACATGATCATTATTAGATATAGCGTCTTGTATTACTACGAACTGTAAATGCTTAAAGATGAAAATAATTGCTTCCTTGTTTCTGTAGCTGAGAAATGTAACGTAGCAAAAATTAACCTGAAAGCATTCAAAATGTTTTAAACTTATTTTGTAAAATCATAATCTGGGTAACTGTGGTGAAATATTAATAATGATTGCAAATTATTTTAGTGACTATCAACATCAAATCAAAGATCATTTGAAATCAGCATACATTTTGTAATCACAAATAATATTTAAAAAACAATTAAAATTATATGATCAAAAGATATAAAAACCCAAAGGAATGGGGCTCAACTTTCAGCATTATATATGAAGAATTATAATAATTTCAGCAAGACATATGAAGATCCAGTTCTGGATGTTCATTTGAAATTCATGTCTTTAATACAAGCTATTTCGCTAAAGTCGAAAACGCGAAAGATTGTTCAAAGCTACCGCGACGAAAGAAGACCACACGAAAGTTACTGAATATTTAAAAAGCCAAGACGCAAGAGAATCACGCCGAGGTGGAAAATAGAACAGGCAAATCGACAACCTTGTAAAATCCCAATCGATTGCGAGAGCAAAATGGGTCCTCCTTCATCAGGAGCAAAAAATCGATTGGGATTTTACAAAATTTACGCCCAATACAAGGTTGTCGATTTGCCTGTTCTATTTAAAAAACCGTTTTGAACGCAAGAAATGGCGCGGACTTAACGTGCTTACAAACTCCGACCACTTGCGGTGAAAACTTAAAGGGTAATGGGGCACTAAATTTAAAGGCAGAGAGTAGTGCGAGGGTACACAATTCAATTTAAGCTAACAGGGTCACTCAGTCCACACCGGCAGAATGAAAACTCTGCGGCTGGAATGCATATCCGATGTTAAGGTTAACAGCTGAAAAAAAAATAGCAACATGCGTTCATAATAGCGAAATCACGCTCTGTCTAACCTTTCCGCTTCAACAGTTTATATACTCTCGTTCACCTCAACTCATTTACATACTGGTAAGAAAACGCGTTGGAAATAAGAGAAAACAAGAATGTCTTACAAATTTAAATATCTATTAGTAAACATGAATGATACCCTACAATATCATCGAGATTCTAAAGGCATTTCTACCATGGAAGTAAATGACAATCAAGATAACTAGGACGATACTGAAAAACGTTATCCAAGAGTTAAAGAGGTAACGAATTATTTCAGGACAGTATTAAGCTTCTAGAAAGTAAAGAAAATATAGAATCATGTGTAGAAAAAGCATAAATTTTAGAAAATATGCATAGACAACATGTTTATTAAACGCAATCGCAGAAAACAGCAGGACATAGCTGACCATTTTCGTGCTGTTAAGGTATTGCAAATTTAATTTCTTTAACTTAATTAATATACAAACATTATTCCTTAGTTATCTTGTTTTCTTTCTCAGTGTTCTTTATGAAACTTCAGTTTTTGTGACCTTCCAATAAAGTGAACTACGCATGAGAGTCCATAGACACTCATTGCAAATGGGGCTCACTGCATGTCGGTGGTATTTGTATGTGGAAAGAACACTTCCACGTTTCGAATTATAGACTGTGAAGAATTTAATACGATATAATGATTCGGTCTTTCTTTGAGGAATATGTATGTATCAATATGAAGCTGTTGTTCAATATTTATTTTAAGAAATGAAGGCATTTGATAATAAACATTGAATGCATGTAATTATTTTAAGAAACTGAAATTAATGCAATTGTAAAAAACTGGAGTACAAGTCAAAATGCAAATGAGGCCATTTTCAAATTTTTATTTGAATTTTTATTTGCTCGTTTCATAGTAGTTATCAGGACTGAGTGTTCTGTGCATACTTTTGGCGAACATTGTCGTAACAGTGTCAAAGTCCTGATCTCGAACAGGGAGCTGAATGCAGCTATGCTCGGTGTAAGTGGTAGAATAACTGCACGTAAGAAGGGTTTAAAATCCCTTTTATTAAACCACTATTTACAGCCACTTCCCAACTCTAAAGTTGAGTAGAAAATTAAGTAGTCGTTGCTCTCAGAGCATTAAACGGGAGGTTGGCCTCTATTCTAAACTATCAATGGTGCGTAGCAAGATTTGGCTAATACTAACGCACTTAGATTACTCTAAGGCTTAGAACTTAAATAACTAGCTAGTCAGGTGGACGTCGAACAGAGCCGAAGTGATCTGAGACTAAAAGCTCTCTCACACTAAGAAGTTCCTTGCTAACCTTTAAATCCAAAACTTGGCTTCACTTCAAATTAGCATAAAGCTGAATCGCGTGCTCATTCTAACGGGAAGTTGAAATAAGAGTTCACAGGAAAGAGAAATTAACATAAAACTTTGTTAGTTTAAACTAAAACCTTACATACTTCCCGCCAGAATTGGCAAAAGTTGAACCATTCTGGTCCAAACGGACCATGTTGAAACTTTGCGATTCTAGAAATACTCAAAATTTAACTCTTCCTAACTTCCTAACTAGCTAGTCAGGTGGACGTCGAACAGAGCCGAAGTGATCTGAGACTAAAAGCTCTCTCACACTAAGAAGTTCCTTGCTAACCTTCAAATCCAAAACTTGGCTTCACTTCAAATTAGCATAAAGCTGAATCGCGTGCTCATTCTAACGGGAAGTTGAAATAAGAGTTCACAGGAAAGAGAAATTAACATAAAACTTTTATTAGTTTAAACTAAAACCTTACATACTTCCCGCCAGAATTGGCAAAAGTTGAACCATTCTGGTCCAAACGGACCATGTTGAAACTTTGCGATTCTAGAAATACTCAAAATTTAACTCTTCCTAACTTAGGCCAACCTTTACAGAAAAAATAGAATTTCTTATCAGATTACAGACGAAAACTTGGCTTTTACATAAATCTTCATCTGTTTTGTGTATTAACCTTTTTTTTTCTCTCACTCCTTCCAGTAAAATCTGGAAGGAAAGAAATTTTAGTATAACATAATAACACTAAGTTCTAGGTAACAGACTTCTTTCCTTACACGTGTAAATTCTCACACACACACACATTATCATTCAAGCAAAATTAAATTCTTCCCCCAATGCTCTCCGCCGGTGTTGGATGAAAAGCGAACCGCAATAGCGG
>KK122268.1:124345-173306 GCA_000611955.2 Stegodyphus mimosarum
TTTTTTGTCCGGGGGCGTTCGACTCTACCACCTACGATCGACTAACATTAGTTAGAACTTAACATACCGAGACCTCAGAAGACACCCTCTAAACAGCTAAACCTGATGTTCTAACTAGCTTCGTGTCTATCACTTTAAGTGTATTTGGTGGAGAGCCTACTAATAACTTGCATTCTATTGCTTCTATCTCGCCTTTTCATGCATACAATTCCTAGTTTACACAAAGAATGCTTCATTCAAAACTAACTTTGCACCTAACGTGCATTGATACAATAAATCTATTTTGTTACGACATTACATAAAACTTTTAACAATTGCATACAAATCACAAGATTCAATAAATGCGTTAAATTTCTAAGTTTATAGCAAGTGCTTCACATTCTTTTCAAAGTTCTTTTCTGAACATCGGATTACACTGAAACAATAGTCTGTAGACTGAAACAATACTGAATAATTACTGATAATTACTGAAACAATAGTCTGTAGACTAAATCGTGTTTTCCTTCTACCGACTTTTAATTCTAGAAATTTACAAGTCTTTCGACAAAGCATAATACAAAAACATTTAGTTAACATTCTCGCAGCAATTCATTGTTTTTACAAGATTAATATTTTCACAATACTTAAGCATCTACTATACAAACATTAAGTAATTTTAAATCTTTGCAAAATTACAATTTTAAACAAAAACATCTTTCAAGATAAGTAATCATTTATCGCACACTTGGCGTAAAAATCAACCTCGTTTGAGGTAAAAAGAGGCTCTGCAACTTGCAGTACACTCGAAAATTAACTAAACGTTGGACTAAGAAATACTACTTATCTTGTTGTAGTCAGCCATTCTTTTCTTGGCCCAATCCTTGAAACTTGGATAAACTGTAGCTTGGGCCAGTTTCCTGGATTTTGGTCGCTGGCCGTTGACCTCTTGTTGTTGTTCTGCCTTCCTCTTAGGTATCCTTCGTTCCACTCGGGGATACTTGTGTTGGGCAGGAGGTTGATCCGCTTGACGTTTGCTCGGCAGAATCCTTCTCTGTTCCTGGGCCCTCGTTAGTCGCTGCTTCCGCCTCCTGCTGTATTCCGGACGTTGACCTTCAGGCTGTAACCGGGACTGCTTACTTCTCAGGCTTCTTTCTGAAATTTCGGCTCTCCTCTTGACTACTTTGGGCTGGCCTTGGCCATTCTGCTTTGGTCTTTTGTTATTTGTCAAACTTCTATTTTCCGTGTTCTTTCTTTTCAGTCCATTTTCCCTGGTGATTTTCCTTTTCTTGTTTCCTCTACTCTGTTGAGGAGGAGCTTTCTGTTTCTGGCCTCTCGTTGCAATTGTTGCTGGTTCTTGTTGTTGCTGCTGAGGTGAATCTTCCGTGGAAGTCTGTCTCCCCGGATCCTGGAAAAAACCTTTAAACATTTCCATTTTATTACGGTCATAATACGGCTTGAGCTGGTCCACATTGGCAGTAATTTTCTCGCCGTTCTGGGCTTTTAACACTACCACTGTTTGGGTGATTTTCTTCATAAGGAAAGGGCCTTCAAAACGCGGGAAAAATTTTCTAACCTTTTCTTTTGGGGCATTTGATAAAGCGTGTTTAATTTTCAAGACTTCAACTCCGACTTTATAATTCACCTCTCTTCTCTTTTGATCATAATAGTATTTTTGTTTCCTCTGGGCTATTTCCGAATTAACTTTCGCTTCCCGTATCAACTTTTGAATGTCATGCATTCTGAATTCTTCTGCCCTTTCCTGGACAAAGAAAAGTTTGTCTAAGGGTGTCAAAATCTTTCTTCCAAGAAACAGTTCAGCGGGTGTTTTTTGTGTAGTATCGTGTTTGGCCGTTCTAAGGGCAAATGCAAATTCATTTATATGGCTATCCCAGGTAGAGTGATAATTCTTAATATAACTTCGAATAATTTTAACTACGTTTCTATTAACCCGTTCCGCTATGTTTGACTGCGGACGATACGGGACCATCTTTAGGTGACGTATGCCCAGTTTTGCACACATTTCCTCAAAAATATTACAAACAAATTGGGGACCATTGTCGGAAATAACTTTTAGGGGCGCCCCGTATTTTAAAATATACTTATTTAAAATTGAATCTACTACAATTTTAGCAGACGCGCGTTTTAACGGAATCAGCTCCAACCACTTGCTAAAATGGTCCACTATAACTAAAAGATACCGGCTTTTGTTAAATTTACTTCTAGGATAAGGTCCCAGTAAATCGATCCCTATTATTTGATTTGGGAACTCTGATTTAACACTATTTAGAAACCCGGTCGGGCGGAAATTAATATAATTATTAAATTGGCATGTTGGATACGACTGGACATACGCCCTAGTAAACTTTTGCAGCTCGGGAAAGAAAACTGCCTCGCGAACTCTTTGGACAGTTTTTCGTATGCCCAAATGGCCAGAAATAGGCGAATCGTGCAATTCCTCTAATACATTAAATCTAATGCTAGCTGGGATAACCGGTCTAAACTCGTGGTTTCCATTAGTAGTTTTTGTATAAAACAAAAGTCCATCAATTATTTCGTAATTTGCGGCCCTATTACTTATTGGCACAATATCTTGATGACTAAAATTCTCAGGGTTGGCTAAATAATTGTATACATTTTTTAACTCTGGATTTTTTTCCGAGTTCGGCTATTACTGTTTCACGAGAATCTAATACTTTGGATGTCAGCATGGCTATTCTAACCGTATTTCCATTTTCATCCAAATTAATTCTGCTTAAAGCATCTGCCACAACATTTTCCTTTCCCGGCGTGTATTTAATTACTAGATTATATTCTTGTAATTTAAGTGCCCACCTTATTAATCTGGGTGATAATTTTTTTCCAGAGTAGAGTCTGGTGACAGCAGTGTGGTCGGTATACACAGTTACTGGAGAACTTCCAAAGTAAACACGGAATTTGTGCACTACTAATAAAAGTGCGAGAGTTTCCCTTTCCGTGGCCGAATAGTTTCTCTGGGTTTCATTCAACGTTCGACTTAAAAAAGGCTACGGGTTGCCCATTTTGAGAAAGAACTGCCCCAATCGCAAAATCTGAAGCGTCCGCTGAAATTTCTAGTCCTTCATCCCCCTCCGGGAATTTTAAGACGGGGGCTTGAGTCAAGGCGTCTTTCAGTTTTTGAAATGCCGAGTTGGTTTCTGCTGACCACAAAAACCTAGCTTTCTTCCTCTTCAATTTCAGCAGAGGCTCAGCTATTTTGAAAAAATTTTTAACGAAAGACCGATAGTATGAACACATACCAAGAAACGATGATAACTCTTTCGTTGTTTTAGGAACAGGGTAATTTTTGATAACTATAATCTTGGACCGATCCGTTTCAATGCCATTCTGAGAAATTTTAAACCCTAAATAACGTAACTATTTTGCGGCAAATTTACATTTGGATGCATTTATTTTTAAACCAGCTTCGTTTAACAATAAAAACACTTTTCTTAAATCTTGTAGATGTTGTTCCAAACTATTACTTGTAATTATAATATCGTCCAAATAAATGAACGTACTCTTACCAAGGACTGGTCTTAAGACAATGTCCATGCATCGTTGGAAAGTTGACGGCGCGCCGGATAAACCGAAAGGCATCCTAAGAAATGCGTACGTGCCAGACTTCGTTATGAAGGTGGTCTTAGGGACGTCTTCGGGTTTTACCTCAATCTGAAAATAGTCACTCGTAAGATCTAATGTGGACATGTACTTTGTGGAGGTAATATTTTGGATTATCTCTTCGATTATCGGCAAAGGATACACAGGGTATTTTGTGACGGCATTTAGCTTGCGATAATCTATAGCAAAACGCCACCGCTTCGGGTGCGTAATCGGATAATCATTATTTTTCTTGCATAAAACTACTGGGCTAGCATAACTGCTAGAAAATCGGGGTAATTATTTTATTTTTTAACATTTCCTTAATATGATATTCAATAATTTCTTCTTTCACCTTATCGTAACGATATGGCTTTTGCCTTACTGGTTGGTCGTCCCCTGTTTCAATCTCATGACTCGTGAATTGCGTGAAACCCGGTACATCGCTAAATAGATTTGAAAACTCACTTACCAGTGCCTGCAGCTTTTCTTTCTCTTTTGCCGGTAAGTGCTGTAGCTCCAGCTGCGGGGGCTTATCATTCCTTTTGTCCACTGGCTGCATTGATATCGTCAATTTGCCTCCCTGAAAATCTATCTTCGCTTCTGCCAATCTAAAAAAATCCACACTCAGAATAATACACGTTTGCAGGTTTCGCACAATATAAAATAAAATTTTTACCTGCTCGTCGTTGATACGCACAAAAAGTGAAACTTTTCCTAGGCATCTACTTTTCTCTTCTTAGGCCGCTATAACATTCGTGTCTCTTGCACTAAAAATTCTATAACGGCGAAAGTGTTTCTTGAAGCATTTTTCAGAGATAAAGCTGCTTTGCGCTCCTGTATCCAAAAGAGCCGTCGCCGGCATGTTGTTAATTAAGACTTCAATCTTCGGTAAACTTAAATTTTTAACCACCACGGTGTTTAAACTAATTGTGGAAGGATTTTGCGAGACTTCGGATTTCTTCACCTTCCTTAAAGAAATCCATTTTAGTTTAAATCCTTCTTCTTATTCTGGCCACCTTCTGTATCTTTGCCCGTTTTTCGATTAAAGTCTCGTCGTTCGCCGGGCGACTTAGGACATCCATCTTTCTTCGGCCATTGCTTTGCCTTGTTCCCGTAATTCTGTTGTTGCTTTTGCTGCGGTCTTGGCGTGTTCCATTGACTTCTTCGCTCAAATTGGCGACGTCGTTCATTGTCTGCATTCGACTTTCAAATTGTACGGCGAGCTCGAATAATTTATCCAAAGTCGTTGGGTTTCTGAGCTCGATAAAATCTTGAACTTGGGGCAGCAGCCTAGGAAGTATAATTTGAATGATTTCTGGATCCGGGAGACTTCCGTACAAAGCATAAAAATTTGGATTTTTCTCAATATAAAATTTGACAAATCTTCTATCTTTTCTTGGTATCTACTAAAAAGTTCCGCCTCCAATCTGGCTCGATCTCGTACGACAGGAAATGCTTTCACCAATAAATTTTTTAAATTTTCATAAGTGTATGTGGGGCTTCCCGGTTCCCCCAAAACATTCTTTCCAATACACTTGAACCAATTTAGTGCTTGGCCCTTCAAAGCGCTGGTGGCAAGAGTGACTTTCTGAAATTCGTGGACTGGATATAACATAAAATGTGCATCCAATTTTTCCAGGAAATTAATTACTTGCTGTCAAAGATTCCCGCTGGCTTCATGGCTGCCCGCATGGTTTGTACAATGTAGCCAAATCCTTCTAGGGCAGGAGGTCACATCTCAGGGTTCTGCACAGGTACTGCGGGTATCTCAGGTTCATCTTCTTGCCTTTCAGGCCATCCTCTCATTTTTCTTCTTTGGGCGCCAGTATCAGGACTGAGTGTTCTGTGCATACTTTTGGCGAACATTGTCGTAACAGTGTCAAAATCCTGATCTCGAACAGGGAGCTGAATGCAGCTATGCTCGGTGTAAGGGGTAGAATAACTGCACGTAAGAAGGGTTTAAAATCCCCTTTTATTAAACCACTATTTACAGCCACTTCCCAACTCGGAAGGGATAACAGAAAATAATGACTGCAGTTGGGTTTAGACTGAACAATCAAATAATTTAAAATAAAGTTGAGTAGAAAATTAAGTAGTCGTTGCTCTCAGAGCTTTAAACGCGAGGTTGGCCTCTATTCTAAACTATCAATGGTGCGTAGCAAGATTTAGCTAATACTAACGCACTTAGATTACTTCAATAAGTATTAGAGTAACAGCGCTAAGGCTTAGAACTTAAATACTAGCTAGTCAGGTGGACGTCGAACAGAGCCGAAGTGATCTGAGACTAAAAGCTCTCTCACACCGAGAAGTTCCTTGCTAACCTTTAAATACAAAACTTGGCTCCACTTCAAATTAGCATAAAGCTGAATCGCGTGCGCATTCTAACGGGAAGTTGAAATAAGAGTTCACAGGAAAGAGAAATTAACATAATGGGATGCTGCGCCAGGATATCCAGAGATACAGTATTTAATCAGGAAGAGGTGAGCAGAATTTTATTTTATCTTGAGGAATTCAAAAAAGAAATTCTTGTAGGAAGCAGTGGCGTAACTAGAACTCTAGGGCCTCTACACAAAAAAATTTCTTGTCCCCCAATAACTTTACAGTATCCCTCCAAAAAAAATTGACGTTCCCAGGAGCCAACATTTTCATAATGATTTTTATGAAATCAGGATTAGTAGTTAAAAATCTGAAATGGACATACATGACTTCCTTGTACCGCCTACTAAAGTATACACATTTTTTGCTGCACTTCATTTAAAGTTCTTTCCTTGAGTGATTCTAAGTTAATTAACTGATCTCTCAAGGCAAGTTGAAAATGACATCAAAATTGCAAATTTTGAATTAAATATCTCGGTCAGTTTTTGTTGTACGGGAGTCGAACATCTAATTTATTTTTTCATAACGAGCATAAAACTTTCCCAAGTATAGGAACCGGGAGACCGCATGAAAAGTTGAATTTCGTTATTCGTCGAAAATTATATTTTCTAAAATTTGACATAGCGAAAACATTTTTCGTCATTTTAAACACTTCTTCTGTAATGGGAAGATATGACTACAATCAACGACTGCGAAAATAAAGGCCGTGTGAGGGGGTGGATATATATGTACACTGCCAATTGCAATAAAAAAGAGAAGTGCACAAATGGATATCATAGCTGTCCCATGTATAAAATTTTTAAGACTGCTATCACACATCCGTTTGTTTCAGAAGAACAACTGTTTGGAACAATTTTTCTCAAAAGACGTCTGTCCGAAACAGTTGTTCGTATGAAGCAAATGCATGGATGTATGGGCCTGGGGGAGACTGGCTCATATGCACGTTGCACATGGGGGGAGCTAAGAGGGGCCCAAACTGCCGGCCCGCTCGGGAGATTCGAGCCTCGGACCGCACTACCAGTGCTCAGCGACTTTACCGCTCGGCCGCTGGTGGGCCCCAGAGGGATTCGGGACCACCCAAAATAGATATTTCCGTTGAAATATGATAACCGAAGTTTTTCGCGTTTACGATACTTTCTTACTTCGTACAAAGAAATAAAAAGGGGACTTTTTAATTTCATCCAAAAGCTTTGTTTTCAAACAACTATTACTTAAACAGTCAATTAACTCATTTTATATTGCAGGATTCAAATCTTAACGGTGCTTGAGAGTGCTTTTATAACGTCATTCATCACAATGTCATATTTTGCCAGTAATTTGACATCAGATAAAATTTCGCTATGTATGTACCTGATGTACTTTCTTTATATCCGCGAAAGCCATTGTTATTTTTTTGTAAAGTCATCTGGATTTAATCTCTCTAAAACTAATTGAAATTGATTTCATCTTTTACAGAATTTTCCTATATTTGATCAAGTTATTTGCTTTCCAATTTTTCTTTTCAGTACAGCTTGCGACATGATAAGAACTTCCCTCGCGCTTTTTTTTTCTTATGGGTAATGTTTGCCAGTGCTGTATTCCTGTCGACCACATCTCTCCTTATTTGAAATTAACCAACATGGTTCAAGTGAATAACAAAGCAAAATCTGTCTCTAGAACAGAGTTATTAATCATTGTATAATGAACAGAAGAAAATGATCTGTCTTGATTTTGGGGAAAATCGGTATGTTTTGTTCTATAAAGGCCAAAATTTAAAATAAATCCTTTTGTATCTTTTGTACCAATTTCTGGATACCAAAATCGAATGGATATCTTTAATTTTTTACATCTCTAAAAGCGGCTGAAATATTGCCTGACCTTTCATCATTGTTTATGACTGTAGCTGAAATATTTTCTCATAGCTCTCCTTCTTCAGTTATTTCAGTCAAATATTTTCTGGTACATTTTTAATTCTTAAAATTATATTTGAAATGCCTGATGCTGCATTTAAATGTTCGCAAATTTCTGATGGTTGTTCCTGTGAGCTCAAAGTTGGTGCTTGATATTCTTCTTGATTAGATTTTTAGTTCGGAAATACTGATCAGCAGTTTTGATTTTCTTCATAGCCCATTCAAAAACATCGCATAATTTTTTTCTTTCTTTTTTTTTTCTTTTTTGCGCCCCATTTAAAGCTCTCTTCTCCGTGTTATAAGATTTTGTTTAATGTTCTAGTTTATAAATAAAAAGGCATATATGTAGAGTAAATGATTTATTTCCTCATTTAATAAATCAAAAAGAAAATTATAAGAGTGTTCACTATTTCATGCCTATTTAAAACAGTATATTCTGCATTGTTTCTTAAAATCATAATGAATTTATTTCACATGTTTCTTGACATTCATTTCCAATCTAAACATTAGTTTTAATAATTTATTTACTCTTAACATTCCATTACCTATCATCTGCGCGAGCTAAAATTAAAACAGTCTCATCAATATACCAAATTCCCACAAGTGGCCGAATGATTAAGACCACTGAACAGTATTAGTTCATCCTAAGTACCAAACCTAGAGAATGGTCTATAGAATGGTCTAACTGCATAAACACTTTTGTTGTTTTTTCTTTTTTATGTAAATAAATACGAGTTACTTTCTTTCAGATAACGTTCTTTCCACTAGGCAGACAGCGCTCTCATCCTTTGATATAATCGACTTATGAACAAACAGTATGCCAACTTCGCGAGCCTATAAGGAAAACAATATCTAGATTAGAAATCGCTGCTTTCATCTTGCACAGCTTCCAAAAATGCAAATAAAAAATTTAACTGAAATTTAGCAAGCCATAAATTAGAAGTGAATTAAATTGCACTTCATGTTTTTTGTTGAAGTAAACGCACAAATAATTTTGCTTCGTAAAACAAAATATAATGTTCTCCAGAAATGCCCAACTATACTGCACTAAATTTTGTATTGCAGTTTTTAACTTTTGCTGAAGACATTTTAATCTATCAGTTATTGGATTAGAGAAGAGATAATAATATAAATTTAATACATAATTTATATTTTTTTATTTATATAAATCCTAGAGTTCCTTTATATTAATTAACTAGTTATTGTATGATTTAGACCTTTACTGTCATTTCTTCTTTCCGTTTCCATACCAGAATGTAAATAAGCTCGCATGTATTTAAGATGAAGTCTTTAGATTATAAGATAGAGCGTGTTCTGCCTCTCGGGGGCACATTACCCGGTTGCTAGTTTAGATAAGATTTGCTGTCTTCGGCCTCCCATGGTAATCACCAATATTGATTCTCCACGCCGTTTCATTTTTAAATTTTCTTACACTTCTTTGCTGAGGAAATCATGAGTAGAAGAGGAAAGCTTTAACACATGAAAGCGCTTTTAAAATAACGGGAAAAATGCAAAAATTAATGTACATAACATTTGTGGGGATAAACTTTAAAATGTACCATATGTTGAAGTAAAACAAAAAAAAAATTAAATGCAAATACTGTTTAAATATTCGAATAAGATTTCGTTATCATAAAATAGTGTACAGGAAGACTAGTATTGAAGTTAATGCTCGTCAGAGTTATAACCTATTTCAGTGTGACAAACGAAAAAAAAATGAAAAACTGTGAAAGAAATAGAAAACGTTGTAGAGACATTAGGTTTATTTCAAAGCAGGAGTCATGAAAAATGTGCAACGCCTTCGCCGGGAATCGAACCGCGGACCTCTGAAATACCGGCTCAGTGTGCTGACCATTACACCACGAAGGCACACTAAGAATGTGGGAGATATACCTTATATAGTGAATAGAAACAAGGAAGAAGAGAGATGATTTTAAACTTTTTTTAACTTGTATTCGAGATTCAACCATTATCGTAAGATTCATGTAAATAAATAATTAATTGCATAAGCAAACTTTAAAACAGAAATTGGTGTAAAGTCTGCAGTGCGCAAGAAAAGTAGTAATTCTTACCCTCAGCCAACTCACTCTTTTTGTATTTACGGGAAAATTTGACATGTGGCTGCAATACAAAATCGTTTCATGAAAGTGGGAGTTCTAGGAATTCTAGTGGACTTCAAGAATCCTTCATTTTTGCCATAGTTTTGTCACATGCCGGCCTAAAAAAAATTAAGGACTTGTTCTCACAAAAAACCGAGGAACAGTCTATCCCCAGTTATCACTAATGATCTGAAAACTCTGTTCTAGAAGGGAATCAGAATAAAAGCATATAGCTTTTATGCTTTGTATTCAGTTGAAGTTTGGGTGTATGTAATACTGAATTCAACTTCTTTGTCTGCGTCCAAGGGCTCCGTAACTGTGTCATGTGAAATTTAAAAGAAGACGGACTCTGTTATATTTATATATGTGTATATACATATAAGATATAGCAAAATACAATAGGTGCTTTAAAAATAATTGGCGACCTCAAAATTAACATTGTAGATTTGATGCTCTTTCTCTAAATTCATCTGTTCTCCCAAATTCGAAATATTTCTGTCGTTATGTAGCGATACTAACTAAACAAACATACATTAGCTGTACTTGTACATCAAACTTGGTACAAATACTCGAGCGAGTTAATTACATCATTCTTTTCCTAGCTTCCGCCACTGCTAAAGCATCTCCACTGCTCTGCTTTTCCGTCTAAAATGCCTGCATCGTAATTTTAAGAGCCAATCTACATAGCAATCTATCATATTTCATGATGATTGAATTATAGAAATGTCTCAGATTTCAGAGATGATTGGATAAATATCTATGGAGGTGATTTTAATCTTCTATGCGCTAAAATAATGTCGCCCCCATTAACCTGTGTAAATTGTATATAAGAAATTATCGTAATTGCTAGGATTAAAGAGTATATTGTCTGCGAAGAATTATTCTAGTGCGCCTGGAAATCTGGAAATAAAGATGATAATTGGCTGAATTTAGTTTGGTATCAACTTCCTCCTCATGCCCCGTCACTCTGCCATCGAGAATGTCAGCTTTTAAACTACCCGGATTCACAACTGCGCTTAAAAACTGATCACATATATATATGCGGGAAGCATACTCATCGACTATCGCTGATTCAGCAAATACCCAGCGAGGTGTGAGGTCAGCTGACAACACCCAGATGCAGACTACTACAAGATGTGGAAGGGAACAGACGGGTTCCTTAGGTGCCAGGGGTTCCACCGCACCCAAAGTGCGTGTAATCACCCTCCCAAATGCGTTAGATGTGCCGACAGTCATTTCTCATATGAGTGCCCAAACAAAAACAAAGACACGCCCCCAAAGTGTGCCGACTGTAATTTAGATCACACCTCCAATTTTAGAGAGGGGGGAATTCCCTAAGAAGGCAAATACTAAAACTAAAAAATCAAAGACATACTCCAGCCGTGTGATCGAAAATAAATCTTTCGCACAAGCTTTCTCAACTGGAATCTACACCAACACTATCAGTGAAGCTAAGAAAGTCTTTTCTCACCTTGCTGAGTTAGTAGCCTTAATCAAAAGCTCCGGCTTTTTCCTTTCCGAACAAATAAGACAAGTTAAAAATATAAATAACTACAACCAAACTCTGAACCTGAAAATAATGGGCAAGCACAAACTCAAAAATGTCCCTATTGTATTAACAGACTGGGATGCTTGTAGCATTCTTAACAAAATCACGGAATTGCACAACTTATAATGTCGATATTGCACTAATTACGGAGACATTTGCTACGCCTAGTAGGGACATTAACATCGCTAATTACCGCACGTAGAGGTGCGACAGAAGGAGTCATCGAGGTGGGGGGTCGCCATCTATATACGCACCTCTTTCCAGTCTTGCTTGATTAAAGAAAACGGAAGCAATGATCACGAGGCGATCACAATAGCCGTGCACCTCCCCTTTTACGGTATCATTTACTTTACGTCGGCCTATAACCCACCCACTATTCATTTAAATGATAATCATATCTCTAGTTTCTTCCCGAATGATCAGCCTTTTTATTACCGCTGGTGATTTAAATGCGAAGAACTCTGAATGTGGCTGCTGCTACATGAACCAGAATGAGAAAACTCTGTACAACTTTCTCCAAAAGAATCCTGTCACTATTAACGTGCCGGCAGAGTACAGGCCCTGCAATCCAAGTAGAGCAGACATTCTTGATATTATGCTTATCAATATTGACATTCCCATGACTTTCGAAGTCATGCACGAGCTTACTTCCGACAACATCCTTGTGCTTGTTACCCTAGGGACCTTAAGAATTGACAGCAAGGAGCAAATCAAAGTTACTAATTGGAATCTTTACTCAGATTTACTTCAAAATAATCCCCCGATCTTAGGCTGTCTAAAGAGCAGAAAAGATATTGATAACGCAAATAATAAATTTATGGACTCCATTAACGCCGCCATCAACAACGCCTCACGAGTCATTAATAAAGAAAATTACGCTAAGAGACTCCTCAGGAACATCAGGGAACTTATCACGGAACGCAGTCGACTTCGTAAAAGTTGGCATCTTACCTAAAGCCCACAAGTCAAAGCCCAATTAAACCAGCTCAATAAGAAAATTAAGAAACTAATTGACCATTACCGAAATGATGTCTGGGAGAAGATTTTAAGTCTTAATTCTATGGACGGCTCCTCCTGGGCCTTTATTAAAAGTCTCAAGCGTACTTCCACCAGCTCTAGGCGCATTTACTCGGACGATAGCATTGCAATCACGAATAAGGCTGCCGTTCTCGCTGATTACTTAGAGCCGCAGTTCATGCCGAACAGAACACCACGTGGCACTGAATTTGTGTGCGACATCTGTTACAGAGTTAAAGACTGGTTGAACGCCCCCACCGTCAGAAATCAGGTAAAATATGCCTCCCCACTTCAAGTTAAAGAATTAATAAAGAAACTTAAGGCCGGAAAAGCACCTGGACACGATGCAATTAGAAACATCACAATCAAGAGATTACCCACGAACATGATTACCAAGTACACAAGCATCATAAATGCCTGCCTACATATCAGCTACTTCCCCAATTCCTGGAAACACGCCAAAATAATATTATTGCCTAAACCAGGAAAGGATATCACCAGATCAGAGGGCTATAGGCCCATTAGCTTACTTTCAGGATTGGGAAACGTTTACGAACGCATCATTCTGAATCGGCTCTAGCCCTATTTAAATGTACTGCCATCCGAGCAATTCGAATTTCGCGCCAAGTTATGTACCTCCAAGCAATTAGTAAGGCTTGTGGAATTTTGCGGAGATGCTTTCCACCACAGACAAAATGTTGCCATTTTCATATTAGATGTGGCGAAAGCTTTCGACCGCGTCTGGCATGAGGGGCTTATCTACAAGCTAATTAACTTCAATTTCGACAGGGAAATGATAGAGCTCATCACCTCCTTCATTACTAACAGAAGCTTTTCTGTCGCCATCGGTACTGACACCTCCGACACTAGAAAAATTAACGCCAGTATTCCACAGGGAAGTATCCTAGGGTCCATACCATATCTACTTTCCGTTGCCGACTTTCCGCGCATCCGCTTGGACAGGAACAAGTTTTTAGGATGTTATGCAGACGACACAGCTTTAGCTGTGAAGTCTACTAACGCAAATCACGCTGTCAAAAAGCTACAGGACATTATGCCAGACATTGAATCCTGGTGCACAAATTAGAGGATTTCAATAAATGCGCAGAAGTCACAACTGCTTATCATTAGAAGGAAGCACACGCGAACCCCAATTAAAAGAAAACTCTATCTATTTAACGAAGAGGTTCCACAAGTCGCAAAAGCTAAATACCTTGGGGTAGAGCTAAATCAGAAGCTAACTTGAATGATCACATCACTCATGTGAGGAAAAAGGCCTTCGCCGTAATTAACAGCTTAAAGCCCCTGCTTAATAAGTTCTCACTGTTAGATTTACGAAGAAAGCGGCTAGCGTAGATAATGAACATAAGATTCATCATTACGCCTCACCTGCCTGGAATACGGCAATCGCGAGAGACCTCCACAGTTTACAACTAATACAGAATAGAATTCTACGCATGATTACCGATGCTCACTACTACGTCAGCAATGCTACCTTGCACAGAGATATGAAACTCAGTACTATCGAGCAGCATATTCACAAACTCAATAGAAATTTTTACACGAAGGCTCTTAACTGCGCTCACTTAGCAAATTTAAATACGTTAAACTATACAATTCTAGAAGAGGACTGTAACATCCGACCCCTTGCGGCCCACCTCGCAAATGACTCAAATTTCTTTACCTAAAAGCGTTCCCGAGTGCAATATCTTGTATAGTGTACATATTGTAAATATTTTTCTTTATTATTCTTCCTTTAATTGCTTTGAATTTGTTTGTTGTAATTTACATGCATTTAAGTTCGTTTGATTTTGTGCTTTTCATCCCACACTTTAGGACGATACACACACCCATCACCTGCTGTACATGATCGCTGTGCTTATTGACAGCGCGAAGCTTCGGTCCCCTCTTTACTCAACCTCGTAGGCTGCCTTCGGGTTACTAAGGGCATATAGATTTACGGGATGTGCCCAAGTGGCAAACTTGAACGAGCCGGAAAAACCGCACACAGTGTGGTAATCTGGCAATAACCATGTCAGTCAGTCACGGGTTCCTTGTAAGCTAAGCCGACGATGTGTTACTATAGCTAGCCATGGATGAGGGCAGACGTACCCTCTCGTGGTTTATACCGAGGACTCTTAGAGAATTAGGATGGATCACTGTAAGATCAGTTAGATCACTGTAATTAATAGTTCTGTGAGAGACTTACTGTGTGAAAGAACTATTCTTATATTGACTGTTAGTCGACTTAACCTAATTGTGGGGTTGCCTTTATTTAAATCAATTTCATCTATTACCAGCTGCAACATTCTCATCATTTTCATCTTTCATAACATCTTAGTAAATTTAAATAAAGTAGTTTAGTTATGTTTAACTCGCGCTCTTCATGTATGTGGGTAGCCTTACATACATAGTATTTGTAAAGGAATCCGTCGTCTTTTGAGTTTAAATATATAAATGTTATTCAGCAGGAAAAGACATTCAAGCCCTATGCGGCTGCATACCCTTATTTACGCCACTGCCAGGAAGCCTACTAATTAAATAAAAATATTTTTAATACGTCTGTTGGTATAATATGAATATGGAAAAAAAGCATTAAAAATGAAAGAATTGGAAGGAAATAAATTATAAGGTATTTTCTCTCTGTTTAATGAGTGTTTCACGGTGCAATTAGAAGCAAGTCCGGCTAGCAATAGGAACATCCAGAGTTCAAATCCTGGTAAAGGCATTACTCAGTTTTCATGTTTGCTGTAGCGAAATAAACCTAATAACTCTACAAAGTTAACAATATAAAAGAAGAAATTAACAGCATTAAAAGAAAGACGGAACAGTTGCTAGGAATAGAAACGCAAAAATAAATTGCTAAAATGGAGGAAAATTGTAATTATATAGTTAGATAAATTGAAAATGGTTTCTCAAGTGACAAAAAAATTCAACCCACATTGTTCCTGGCGGGAACAGATGTTATTGGTACATTTATATTAAAAGCCTAAGGAGTGTTTTAGCTGAAAGGCGGGAGGAAGTGGAATAATTTTGTTAATGTTTGATATAGTGGCATTGTCATAGTCTACCAGTCTCTGGCATCACATGATTATTCGACTTTAGTCTAGGAAGGATTAATTCAATATACGAGTAGGATGCTCTTAGGTGGAAATAACTGCATTTTTCAATAAGACATGGAACATTTGACTTCCTACAAGACACCTGGCTCTTCAAAACAAAGAGAAAATTTTGATGTCTTAGATCGGCAATCAAGAATCTCTGATCACAATTAACTGAAAATGAATGTGAAAACTTTGCGAATTTCGTTTATAGTAATAATAGATAATTATTAAACTATAGCGGAGTTATAAGCAGCAGTACATTATTGCCAGACTAAAACAAATATTAGATATCTCAGAAGTTAATTAAGGACGTTATAAATAAAACTCAGTTACATTGTAAGTCGGAAAAATACATGACTAGTTCTTAGATGAGAGTAGATATTAAAAAAAAAACTCTGCGGCGCAACAGCCCTAGTGGGCCACGGCCTGCAGTGCCCTTTTTCTGCTTTCTTGACATTTGGGCTCCGGAGTGCATCAGCATATGCCCCGGACAAGTGGTCAGCTTGTCGCAGGACCCCCGGTGTTTAGTTCCCAAGCGAACTTGGTACTCATTTTGTTGACCCACTTAAGAGATGAAATGCTGGGTCAACCTTGCCCAGCCTGGGGATCAAGCCTGGGAATTTTTATCTATGAAAATAATAGTGGGGTGACGAAACAAATTTCCTGAATTATATCACTATTCTTCTTTCTTCAACAAAGAAATCTAAGAGTTCTTGGATCATATAAAAATTAAGTAATTTTGCTCAGTTTATGACAATAGTCGTACTCATTCTGAACGCATAAAAATGATAGATTTTTTCTATGATTTTGTACAGTTTGCTTATTTATATTTCACAGGAGTCATATTTACGTTTCATAGTACTACACAAGAATGTGCAAATGTGCAAACAATGCGCTATTAACTAAAAAACTTAATACTAGTGAAGATAATTGAACTGCATAATTTGGATTTAGCTTTCTAAATGTAACCAAAAGTCCTCTTACGTTGTGAACGTGAATACAAAAGCAAAATTTTTAGACTATTATGACCAACTAATTAAAAGTTTGTGTTGCATTATTTTTACTAAATTTTACTCTAATAGTTATAAAACTTAATTCGAACTACACGATGAAAATTATTTCCCTTAATATCTTTCCAAGTTATTATATAGACATCGATTTGTGAATCTGTTCCAACTCTTCTACCCTGATTCTTTTGTACGTTTCAACCATTCTGTTGACTGAATCTGCATTCTGGAAGAATGAAGTGTATGTCATGATGGAGATATGACTCCGTAAAAGTCTTAAAACTGATTAATCTATGCAGGCATTCGATAGGATTGTTGCAAGACCAATAATATTTTCCCTTTTGTGCATTAAATTTTCCTTCCCGTAAGAACCAGTGTTCATCAAGCTCAATGATATTTCTCAGAAGTGTAAAATTAGATTCAATTTTAGTTTTATTTGCAAAAGTCTAAAGGTTTGACGTGCGTGGCGCTTAAGTATCCCCTTTGCTATTGTCTGTAGAATTTCTAGTTCTAAGACTATTATTTGAATAATCACTTCAGGATTACTTTCTATAAACCGCTTAGCTGTGTACCTGTAGGGCATCAAATTGCGTAGCTAGATCCTCTTCTGTTGTCAAATGACCAAAATATTCATAATACTATACTTACGACTATGAGGGCTGCACAAAGATCAATGTGGCAATGGATGGCGGTTCAGAAACTGCAGTTGATATAGTCTTGAAATTTCTGCAGGATTTCTTTTGCATTCTGCTTAAATTTGCTCACTGCTGAATTACTACATCTAAAGCTAAAAGCTAAAGCTTAATTTTATGATCCTACGTCACTCTAAACATCGAACCCTTGAATGACGCCCCTGAAATTTCTATAAACCAGTCTGCTAGAAATAAGAAAACAAGCAGTTACTACTCCTATTATACTTTATAAATTTTTCAGTCAGTATCAAACATTTAAGTATGTGTAACGTGAATCCAGCTAGTTTTCCTTAGACTATCTTCCACAAAGAAATTTTCCCTATACAGGTAGGCCCCGCATGCTTTATCATAATTAATTAAACACACAATATGCTGATTTTTCAAGTCATTTCACTTTGCCGACAATGAGGGCTGCACAAGAGCATTTTGCGCCTTAATTTATTATTTACCACAGTGATAAACTGTATTTCATGCTACAGTTTTGAGAAGCTTTTCAACTGGAAAGTTGCGGACACTTTCTGTGAAACATTCTGCATATGAATGCCTCCGATTTCCAAACAAGTCTCAAAGTTGTTTACGATAGCAAAAGTTTTAGTCTGCGGAATAGGATTTTTCATTCCTAGCCGAATGCATCATAGCAGTATATATTAATATAGAAAAGTTATTAAAGTATTAACACAGATCTCTTGCATTCAAGACTGTACTATCTCATATTAATTTTCAGCATTTGTTAGATACTTTAAAATTTCTTACTTTCAGCATAACAAGGTCGTCCACAAAAGAATTAACTCCTTTTCACGAAGATTATTTAAAGTACGATCTGAAGCTGTGCTATAAAATCTCTTTAGGAGGCAAATCTAGAATTGTACAAATGATGAAAATGAGTGGAGTAACTGAAGAAAAGGAAAGCAGATTCCTTATTGGGCAACGGAATTAATCATTGGGGATCTTCTACTCACACTTAAATACATTAAGAGCTACTGTAAATAAGAAAACGTTCTGTTATTTATAACATTATTTATAATAAAGTATTTTCAAGTACTTATAATAATTTATTCAACTAAAAGCAAAAAAATCTACTAATCGAATAAGTTACGAAAACTACATTCGAAAATAAGTCTCAATTAACCTTTACACTTCCTTTTAATTTTTGCATTTCAGGTGTGAATTAATTCTTCATGAGCACGCTTTATCTACAGAATATATATGTATATATTTTAAACTGGTTGATGTGACTACAACGAAAGGAAGCATTAACAGCACTAATCAGTTGAGAACTCATTCTTTGAAACTTTACACTATGCTGAAAGCGCAACTTATAATAACATTTCATTTTATCGTTTCATTTCATCGCTAACTGAAAGATAGTAGCGAAATCATTTGATGGGAAAGAAAATTAGATGAACTTACTATTCTTGAAATTATTACAAAGCTTTAAAACACTTTCTAATAGTCTCGGAGGAATGAAAGTTTCAGAAGTTCCTATTTTTATCATGACAGAAAAGAGCGTAACTAATGCAAATAAAATATCCCGCTGCATTGAACTAAACGCGTTCAGTTCCCAGTGTCACTTATTTACTCAGAGAACGGATTTAAAATTAGGATCAAAATATTTTTCATTGCTCAATACAGTATGAGTTCCGCGATAAAATCCAGCTATCGAAAATATTTGTTTGCATAACGTTTTCGCTAAAAACAAATTCTGCATTTTAGTGCATTTTTCATTCGAAGAACAGAGATTAAGTAATATAGTGGTTAAATTTCTACCTGTTTTTCACAGTTACGGAGCTCTCGAGTTTACATCGTTTATAGTCTAGTTTATAATCTAGTTCTGTGTATATTAATTCAATTTAATACTTCGTAATAAAAATAGCTCTAGGAAGAGTGAATCAATAAGCAAGTCTATAATTGTCAAAAATAAATTTCTATTATTTTATGTACTAATAATGTAAGACAAAATATACAGTTACTTCTCACCCACCGCCCAACGGCGAACACCTGCATTGTAACATTTGAAAGAAGACAGCCTGAACTCTTTAGTCGCTTTGATGTCGTATAGCCCAGGGAGCATCACAGGGAGTGGACTTATATTGCTCCCACAGGAATGAGGGCTAGACGACGCAATCAGTAAAACAGAGATCGAGTCTGTAATCTAGGTATTAGCCTAGCATTCAGCCTCCGGTAGTCACCATTTAACTGCAAAACTTCGGCGCATGACCTTGGGGAGTAATTGTTAGCATCGCCGGCTAGCAGTGGGAAGATCTGATTCGTTTTCTCGCGAGAGAACAAATGATTTTTTACATTTCCCTCTCCAAAGTCTTAACTGACTGTAGTGAGGTCCGAATTAAAATGAGGTAAATTGTAATTTGTCACCTTTCGGATCTTGTTGACTTAGAATGGAAGGAGAACAGTAGTGTAGCTAAAGGGGGCGGCTCGACCGGTTGACACTTTTCACATGAGATCCAGTTTTATTCTTGGAAGCTTCTTTTACTTAATTTAAATTTTTTTAACTTAATTAAGAACTAAAAGAAATCGTAACATAATTCTAACAAAAGAATTGCCTTTCATCATTATATTACAATTCTCCCTTTTAAAATTAAAACAATAAAATGCAGGGTTAGGCTATAGCGTTTCTGCTTAGACATCAGCGGCTACGTTCCAAAAGCATACTGGAGAATCAGAGGACCTTCGTGAAAAGGTATTGTGTTGTCATATCATTTTTTTACTGTAATTCCTCATTTATAATTAGCTTTTCGTTACATATTTATGTCGAATGTATCGCTATTAAAATTGTTGAAATACTATTCACTGCATTTTTGCGCCGGTTTATTCCGAAGCTGGTTATAGACAGGGGCGTAATTAGAGCTCTTGAGGAAAAATAGAAAAAAAAATTCTACCTCCAATCTCCCATGATATACAACGCTCTAAAAAAGTGAAAAGGCTGAAAAATCATGGGGCCTATGAGAGTACTTTTAGGAATGACTACCCACTTTCCGTGGCATACAAATTGCTGTTTTTGAAAAATAAACAAATAATTAGTAAACATGTGTATTTCAAAAAATATCAGAACAACACAGAATACACTGAATCTTCAAACATGAAAAATTTGTATTATTTTTGACAAGTATATTCTTGTCAAATCCCGTAACACAAAAATTTTAAGGCGTAGACAACTTTTTGAACATTTTAATCTTTCTGTTCGACTAATGTCTTATGCAAACGCTTCTCTCACCGGCGAGGCAAGAAAGATTAGAACTGTGCCAAAAATGAAGAATTTATTAAGAGAGAATTTATTATCTCACCTCTAAATTTTACAAAGAGTATACAGGCCAGGTTCAAGAGCACCGCAACACTCGCAGTTGCGAGCACTCCTCGCTTTAGAGGGGATCCCTAATGCAAAAATATTAATAAAACTAGGCTGAAATTCTCACTGAAACAGTACTTTCGCATTTTAATTTTTTTAAATTTTGCATGGTGAATTCCAGTTCAGCAGTTAAAATATAACACCATAGAAATCGCAGCTGTAATTCTTTTGTCAAAATCTTTAGAATTTTACAATCGAATTGACGCCGCGCATTTGCCTTCAGGCCAACGGATTTGAAACTCAAATTTAATCGCCTTATTTTGTCAGGATTGAGTGTTCGGTGCATATTCTTTGAAAACATCTTCGTGACAGCTTAAACTCCTGATCTGGAACAGGGAGCTGAATGCAGCTATGTTCTGTAGTAGATACTGTGATTCAGTGGTAGAAGAACTGCACTTGAAAGGGATTTAAAATCCTCTTTTATTAGATCACTATTATTTACCACCATTTCCCAACTCGGGAGGGATACAGAAAGTAAAGACCACACTTGGGTCTAAAATGAACAATCAAATTTAAACTAAAACTAAATAGAAATTAAATTAGTCGTTGCTCGCAGAGCTATTGCGCGAGGTAGGCCTCTACACTAAATGGTGCTTAGCAAGATTTACTAATACTGACGCACTTGGATTTATTTCAATAAGCAATCACGTAAAGCGCTATGGCTTAGAATTTAACTGCTAGCTAGTCAAGCGAACGTCGAATAGAGTGACCGTGATCTGAGACTAAAACGTCTCTCACTCTGAGAGGTTTCTTCCTCTTGCTTAAATAGTCGTTGGCTCCACTTCAAATTAGCATAAGCTGAAAACGCGCGCTTCTTCTAACGGGAAGTTGAGAAGAGATAGAAAGATTTAAATTAAAATAAAACTTTGTTAGTTTAACTAAAACCTTACAATTTCAGCCGCAATGATCCGGTAGCGATGTCTTTATAAACGACATTGCCACCACTAAAGCGGAAGATTCCCAAAAATCCGTTAGAAATTATTATTCCGGTGTCGGAATCAAGAAGCCAAACAAGTTACCCATACGCATTAAACTTTTTGACTCGTTCAGCTTTTATTTAGGAACAATTTTTATGGCGGAGGTCCTTAGGCCTATCATATGTCTGAAGAGTTAATAGCGTTTAGGAATATGCTCTTAAAAGCCATTAACCTAAAATGCAATGGAAGTAAATGTAAGGAAAGATAATAACGGAATGCGAAGTAATGAGCTATCTAAACAGTTACGCAATGTCCATGCAATGAAACTATATTTTAAAAACTTTAAAATTTACCATAATACTTCACATCAGTACACATGATATGGTCAAAATGTGACCATATGCAAGCCAGGGTCTGTGCCCCGGCGGCAACTTCTGTGGGCGGCAAATTCAAGCGTGGCGCGTATTTGGAATGTTGTCTAATTTTGATACAACATTAGTAGTTTTAAAGCCAGGTTTAAAAAACCTCTTTTAAGAATATTTATAATTAATTACTAAAAAACCTTTTAATGGAACGAGCAGTTAAAAGAAGGCTAAGTACACCGTAATATGATTCTAAAGATAAAAGCAGAGAGAGGGCAATAGAGGGACTCTAGGCACGAACCTCAGGGAGAGGGTCTTCTGACACTGAGAAAGTCAGAAGACCCTCTCCCTGAGGTTCGTGCTTTTGCAAACTCAACACCCCCTAAATATAGGGGGTCTAGGGGTGTTCACCAACCTCATTTGATTTCCACTACTGTTCGCTTGCCTTGCCGCAGGGGATAATTGCCCCTTTTATGCACGCTTGCTTCAGGACGTCTTGCCCGGTCGTATACCAACTCCGCGGAATTAATTGAAGCTCTCTTAAATTCTTCCCGATAACTAACAATGACCAACTTTTCCATTCTCCACCTTAATGTACGAAGGGTGACAGACAAAGAAGAAACTACGAACTGCGCCACGCTTTCTTTCCCCTATTTCTACAAACTCGGAACAGGATGGTTGCTACAAAAACTCATTTATACTCATATTATATTTCTATGATGCTTAAAAGAATTATGAACCAGAACTTGTTTATGCTCCACATGAATTCAATAATTTCCAAATCGTAACTTTTAGCTGCTATATGTTAGTTTTGGCAGTTATCATATGTATGTGAAATAGGAACTTAAGTAGTTAAAATCTTGGACAAATGCTGCAGAGATAGTTGATGTACGAAAATATTATCTCCAAATTCTTGAAATTAAAAGTAGTCAACTAATGTCAGAAACTAAATAGGAGAAAATTGAAATTAAACTGAACTATCGAGCTTCTTAAAATTATCATCCATATTTACTGATATAATTTTAGGAAGCGCAATAACTGAGTTAATTTGAATTTTCTCCTATTTAGATTTACCATTACTTGTCCACTTTTAATTTCACTTTGGAGGTAATATTTAAGTTTAATATATCAGTTATTACATATGTAAACCAGATAAATTAATGACTTACATAAAATTTATATACATATATATATATATGTGTGTATATAAAATCAACTTATCAAACATCGGATTTAGGAGAAGATACTAATATTAACTTGTAGCTCAGTTTGGCCTTTTTTTCCTAGATAAATACTAATGAATCTTCTTAAATAATGGAATGGTCTTAACTTTCAAATTCACCTTTTAGGTAAATAGTTCTAATCTAATTTAAAAAATTCTTTTCATTAAATCTAAATATTCGGTTTGTTAAATGGTTCTAAATTCAAGCAAATATTATTATAATATATGTCATGTTAAGTTTTTACTATAAAGCTATTTACTTTTCCAATTTTTAACCACTGAAGATGAAGTTACTAAACTTTCTTACAGATTCCATATTTTAGGAAATATAAGAAATGTTTAAATATTTATTTTGTTTCCCAATTTCTTTTTTCACCGATGTATTACGAAACACGTTTAATTAATAATTATGAACATATGAAATCTGTTCATAATTAAATAACAAATTTCTAACTCCTTTATATTCACCCCTTAGAATTTTTAATTTCCTGTTCATCCATTTCTTTTTAAACTTGCATCATATATTTCTTTTTGCTGTATATTAGAATTTGTTTATGTTACGATGGGGATGGTAAAAATTCGAACTGAATTTTGAACGAAATGCTTCACATGCATTTGTTCTTTTCTATGAAATTTCAGGGCAAGCTCAAAGTATTGGGGGAAAATTTCTTGCATTTAGCTCTTGTATTTATTACTGTTATTCAAGTAATTAGCCTGTTTATTAGGCATTTTTACATGTTCTCATGATTTTCAATTATATTTCTCTATGTTTCTTTTCCTGTTGGTTGCTATTGTCTTCGAAAAGTAAAACTAAACATAACCCTTAGTTTTTTGAAAAGGGAGATCTTGTGAGACGGAGAGTGTGAAGACCTCCTTGGAGTGTCTAAGGAGAGGAAAGCTTTTTTCGCTTTATAAGCTCATTAGGTTCACCTCCGCCTTCCCCTATTTCCTCAGGGCACTTATCTTTGTTAAATATTTAATGGTCTTCTTTAGCCATTGTTTACATTATTTATTTAAATATTTCATTTCGGTGATGTGGAGATAATTGTAATTTTATTACAAAGGTACTCCGTAAACGCCTTGGTCTTTAGTCCCTGTAAGTAACGCCTGGAGTTCCCTTTGTTATCTTCTATCTAGGCGGGGATATTCAAAGGAGAAACAGAAGGATAGCATAGAGGCGCCTTATTTTCATACCGGCGCCTCTTGGAAAATAAACAGAGAAGCATTGTAAATTGGAACTATTTCCTAACACCCAATAGAAATTAACCTTGGACCATACTGGACCAATGAAATAATTCAAAGTAATGTACGTCGAGAATATACAAAGGCAGTTAACGTGGCCTATGTGTCTAAGAAATGAAGTGAGACATTTTGATTTTTTGCAGCCATTCGGCAGTTAAGGTTGTAAAAATGGATTTATTATTTTTATAATTTTTTAAAGTTTTTCAAGTTTGGACGGTTTTTTTTGTTCTCTCATTTTCTTTTAATATGCCTGCTTCCAATATTCCTCACCATGTATAGCGAGACGCAACCATTTAGTTAGCGCTCGCATCCGCGACGTGGCCCCAAGACTGTTGAGTGTAATTACGTCAATTTTTAGTTTTTCTTATTAAGACAAGTTATACTGTATATTATTTAGAGTAAAAAAAATCATGAGACCGTCTGTAAAACAACTCTCAGAAGCAGCATACAGAAAAAGAGCGAAAGATAGGAACGAACAAAGAAAACAAATTGCAGCTAAAATGAAAAAGAGGCTTCACGAAGAAGGCGAACAGTCAAACCCTACCGCAACATCCAATGATGCCGAGATTCTAAAGGACATTGATATTTCTTGCAATCTGCATGCCCAAGATGGAGAATCTTCATCTATCATCCTCAAACAGACTACATTTCAGCAACTGAGAGAACAACCTTCTTCATCGACCTCAAACGAACGTCTAGAAGACATGAAATTAGGATATAAAGAATCTTCTCATTTAGGTGCGGGCAGGCAGCAGAAGGAAGAGTTAAAAACGTTTGATTTGTCGGACCAAGGTAGTTGGCCAATCACAGAAAAAATGAACGGACGAATGAACGTTCAGCGGACGATCTTTCTTAAGCAGTCAAGCTCTATTATTAGCCGAAAAGAATCCAGAAAACGTTGACCTTAGGTCCGCTGAACGTAATGGCAGACATTTGACATCTTCATTGTGGTACAGAACATTAGCAAATAATGAAAAGATTAAATGATCTTGGCTTATATATTCTAAAACTAAAAGTGCAATTTTTTGTACACCCTGTAAGATTTACCAGAAACATGCCACTGCCGCTACATCAGCATTGTGGACTACAGGATTCATTAATTGGAAAAAAGCTTCAGAAAGGTTAACTGAGCACGAAGCATCTGAAATCCATAGAGAGTGCATGATTAAGTGGAAAATTCGACTACAACAAATGGAATCGTGTCAAGGCATCGATCATGACATTGAGCGACAAATTCACACAGAGAAAAAAATGGAGAAAGATCCTACACATAGTTATGGATGCTGTATTGTATCTTTCAACAAACTGTCTTTCTTTCCGTGGGTCTGATAAATCCCCTAGCAGTCTGCTCACAAAGTGTCTTCGGCCTAGTCAAGGCAATTTTTTTAATTTAATGACTCTGCTAGCCAAACATAACTCAACTCTTAAGTACCAGTTAGAACACCTAAAAAAGGGAAAAATATCATATTTATCAAAGACAATTCAAAATGAAATTATTGATATAACGTCAAAAACAGTTCGCAATAGCATTTTAAACGATTTCAAAGAAGCCAAATATTATACAATTATGTTTAATTGCACTCCATGTGCATCGCATACAGAACAAATGAGCTAGGTGATTAGATACGTAAAAATATGTGGTGATGTGTGTTAAATAAAAGAAAGCTTTATTGATTTCATAGAAGTTGGTGGAAAGGCAGGAGAATGTATTTCTCAACGGATTGTGGAAAAACTGACACTTGATGGCTTGGATATTGGGCAATGTCGTGGTCAAGCTTACGATAACGGATCTAATATGGCCGGTACTTATAAAGGCGTACAAGCCAGGATTACAGAAATGAATAAGCTAGCCCAATTTGTGCCATGTTTGGCTCATTCTTTGAATCTTGTCTGTGTGCATTCTGCCTCATCGTGTCCCGAAGCAGAATTATCCAGAAGATATTTAGCTTTTTTGTCGGATTCACTATTCGATGGGATATTACGAAAAAATGTACAAAAACCAACTTAAAAGGAAGCAGTCAGACGAGATGGTCGGCAAAATATGTGGCTGTGAAAGCCCTTCTAAGGAATTTACCAATTTTTTCATTATTTGTCGAAAATTCATTTTTTTTACTTTGTCAAAACATGAATATTTTCGTCATTTAAAATACTTCTGTAAATGAAAGCATATGACTACGACCAACGACTGCGAAAATAAAGGCCGGGTAAGGGATGGTTTGTGTATGTAATATTGTTACGAAATGTCCAGCTGCGGTAAGATAGCTTCTCTGCAAGACGGGTTTAGAGATGCCACAAAATGGCAAGGGAAGGCAGGGGTGCCATATTTGGCACGAAATCGTCCATTTGCCGAAAAAATTGGCGATATGCCATAGATGGATGGAGAACATTCTAGAACGAATTCTTACCGGTTTGGCACAGAATGTTCTCGAATGCAGTCCAAAAGTATGTATGTGTATAAACACTGCTTGTACGTGGAGTAGCAGTCTAGTGCCTCGTCAACGGATCGTGGAGTGCATCAAGAGCGTGCATCGTTGAGGCTATCGAGCCTAGTATCGAGTTCCTCGTGGAGTATATCGCGAGTTGACGCATCGAAAGTGTGCATTGTTGAGGCTATCGAGTGCATCGCGAGGTGTAGCGTGGATAGTCTCGAAAGTACGTTGAGTTCCAAGAACGACAGAACCGAGCTGGGAGTTGCACTCTAGTGCTTTGCCGTGAAGCTGTCTTCACCGTTATAGCCTGGTAGCCTAAAGCAGGGATGTCAAACTCATAGGTACACTTGGGACAAACAAACAAGGTTTAACTTTAGGCGCCCCCCCAAAAAAAATCAATATTCATAGAAACGTAGATTTATTTCGAATAATACAATAATAAACATATACATATATTTATATAGAAAAGAGCAAGAAAAATTTAATGTTTACGCCCTGATACTTGACATCTCTTCTCTGCTATTATCTTTCCTGTTTCGGGAGAAATTGTGTTGGCAGTGATAACTTTCAACGCTGACCCAAGGTGAGCATCTTTAATACGGTTTCTAATAGGAGACTTATTACCTTTCATGACTGAAAATAACTGCTCGCACAGATAAGTGCTACCAAACATGGAAATAATTTCATATGCGAATTTTCGAGTATTTTCAAACCTGGCTGGCAAATATTTGTAAAATTCAGGCACGCCCACTTCAATGAATTTTGTTTTCAAATTTGAGTTGCATTGAATCTCGATCACCTCCATTTGCATATGGCTGGGTACTGAGTCAATACTTATTGAGAAAATCGAAGAAAACAAAAAAAAATTGTCTTCGAGGGAACTAAAATCATTAAACCTCGTTTCAAATTCAGTTGTTAAATTTGCAATTTTTTCTGCGTATTTTTGATACGAACAAGTATCATCTAAACTTGATTTGTTCATGCTGCACGTCGGGAAGTGCGTCAAATCTTCATTTTTAAGTTGTTTTTCCCAAAGAACTAGTTGACATTTGAATGCTTTAATTATGTCAAACATGTTCGTAATGATATGATCTTTTCCTTGTAACGATAAATTTAAATCGGTTAAGTGTTTGGTTATATCAACCAAGAAAGATAAATCTTGTATCCATATTGGATCGTAAAACAAACTTACGTCTTGATTTTTCGTTTTTAAAAACTGACATATTTCTTCTTTCAAATCCCAGAATTGTTTGAGAATCTTGGAGCAAGATAACCAACGTACCTCGGTATAGTAGGACAAACCCGAATATTCACTATCTAACTCACTTAAGAAAGCAGTGAATTGACGCTGATTTAAACCTCGAGATCTTATAAAATTTATAACTTTTTTTATATATGACAAAACATTCTCCATATTTATTACTTTCGTGCATAGAACTTCTTGATGTATAATACAATGCATATGATGAATGTTTGAACCGTGAATTTCACTAAGTTTTTTTCTTAGTAATGCTACGAAGCCCTTGTTTTTCCCGGTCATTGATGGAGCGCCATCTGTAGCTACAGAATTTAATTTTGCCAAAGGTAGATTGTATTTCTGCAGAAGTCCAAAAACACAAGTAAATATATCTTCTCCTGTGGTAGTACCAGGCATCGGTATTAGTTCCAGTAATTCCTCAAAAATGTTAAAATTCTTGTCACAAGAACGAAGAAACACTGCTAATTGAGCTTTGCCACTAATGTCCGTGCTCTCGTCACAGGCAATGGAGAAACTTTCGAAACTAGATGATTTTGCTTTGATCTGATCACTTAAATTCGCGGCTAAATCAGTAACTCTTTCCGCAACTGTATTTCGAGACAATGAAATTGATTGAAAAGCCTTCACATTTCCAGGACAAACAATTTCTCCAGCTTTCATTAGGCATTCCTTGATGAAATCACCGTCAGTAAAAGGCTTCGAATGTTTAGCTATCAACTCGGACAAGACGTAGCTTGCATGTACCGCCGCTTCACTTTCTTGCAATACTTTACTAAACATGGACTGTTGCTTTTTCACTCCTAACTTGAGCTCTTTCAACTTTTCTTCTCTCATTAATCCTTCGTAATTGTTATATTTCGATTTGTGTTGTTCGTAATGACGTTTAATATTATATAACTTTGGTACATTAATAGTATTATTACATATCAAGCAGATTATTTTATCTTTTATTTCACAGCAAAAATATTCTAATTCCCATTTTACTTGGAATATTCTATGTTCGTCAGCGATTTTTCGTTTAATTTTACTACCACTTGGTTTTGATATAGACATACTGAATACAAAGGGCTGGAATAAACACGGTTAACGTTAAAAAGTTAACAAAAATTTATTCTTTCCACAAGAGATAAATCAAAATGCTGAAATATTTCTTCAAAAATATTCTAACAATATCACAAAATGTCAAACGTTTAGCAAAATCAATTCAAAACAGAGAAACTAATTCTATCTCACAGCGAAATCGCTACAAATCAATCACAGCATTAAGTAAACAAACAGTTCGCTAGAACTACAGCTACTACTGAGATGAGTTGTTTGTTCTCGGCTTTTATAAGCTTTATAATTAATTTCTCGAATATACTGGAAACATCTATAAATATCTGGATTTTTGTGGATGACATCAGCAATTACGAGATATTTATTTATTAGGTATTAAATGCACGCGCTGTTCTATTTTTAACCTTCCAACCCAGCTGTCTTTTCAAAAATCGTCTGCGTCGCTAAGGCAACATGAAGCAAATCTAATTACAGTTCTAAATAAAAAAAACTACATAAATAAATAACTATGAAATCCGTAACAATATGAATTAAGTAATAATTAATATATCGTACAAAACTATGATTGGAAAACTGAGACCATGAGTTCGGCCACATTCGGCTATCGGGGGATGCGTACACGTTCTGAGTGCACGTGTCCCCCAAAAGCCGAAGGTAGCTGAACGCAAGCTACTCCCACGCATTTGTAATTTAAGTAGTGTGTGTGTCAGCTCGCTGTTAGTAATCTAACAACACTGAATAAATTATCGTTAATTACTTAGCAGTAAACATTTCATTTTTTTCTTCGTCGATATGTTGTTTTATTATTATATATTATTATTTGCCGATATATTGGCCGGGCCGCAAGACTTTTGTTGTGGGCCGCATGCTGCCCGCGGGCTGAGAGTTTGACATCCTTGCCCTAAAGTTGCTGATTGTGTCCGCGTGTTTGCCGAAGTTTTTCGACGAGTGTAAATGTGATTTTGGAACTGCTCTGACTAACACTGGCTAAATAAATTGTGTTTTGATTTTTCATCAAATGTTGTTGTCAGTCACTCCAAATACACGCACCCGTAAAAAGACAACAATATATATTTGATATATGTATAGTGTTAATAGCTATATATACACACATATATATATACAAACACACACACACACATACATTGTTACGGATTTCGTATTTATTTAGCTATTTATTTAGAACTGTAATTAAAATTGCTTTATTTTCCGGTGCAACGCAGACGATTTTTGAAGAGAAAGCTACATAGGAAAAGTAAAAATCAAAGAGCGCATGCATTGAATATTTAATATATAAATATCTCGTAATTGCTGTTGCCATCCACTAAAATCGAGCAAATAGGTTTTACCAGAATATTCTAGTGAGTAGTTAAAAAGCTTATAGAAACCGAATTAAAACTCCTCAGCTCAGTTGTAGCTGTTTTAAGCGAACTTTTGTTTACTTAATGCTGTGATTCATTGTAGCGAATTCGCTCTGAGATGGAATTAGTTTCTCTGTTTTTGAATTGAGTTCTGTTTAACGTTTGAGATATTGTGATATTGTACGAATATCGCTGAGGAAATATTTCAGTATTTTGTTTTATTTCTTGGGAAAAGAATAAATTTTATTAACTTTTTAACGACTTGTGCATTCAATCCATACGCACCCATACGCACGCAACAACTTTTGGTGACAGAAGTGGGATCTGAATGCCATTCACGAGAGCAATGGAAGAACAACTGAGAGAGCTCGTCACTGTTTTTACTGTATTCCAACAAAAGATGGAAGCTGGCCAAGCATCATTTAAAGAAGAGATGAAAGATTCCGTAAGAGAGATGAAAGCGGGTCAAGAAAGGATGGAAGGATGAAATGAAGGCTGTTCAGGAATCTGTTAAAGATGAAATGAAAGCTGTTCAAGAAAATATTGAAGCAGGGCAAGAGGAAATGAAAAGAGAAATTACATAAGTAACAGAAAACAAATTCAAAGCTGTGGAAGGCAGAATTGACGCTGTTGAAAATAAAATTGGACACATTGAAGAAAGAATTTATTCGGTGAAAGAACAAATAGAAGAACGAGTTTCTGCTGTGGAGCAGCGAATCGAAGGAAGAGTTTCTGCCGTCCAACAACAGATTGGTGACAGAGTTTCTGCTGCCGTCGCCAAAGAAGTTGACGCCTTAAAGAAGTGTATAGCGACAGCAGGAAACAACTGTTTAACGTTTGAGATATTGTGATATTGTACGAATATCGCTGAGGAAATATTTCAGTATTTTGATTTATTTCTTGTGATAAGAATAAATTTTATTAACTTTTTAAGGACTTGTGCATTCAATCCATTACGAACCCGTACGCATGCAACAATGTACACTGCTCGACATTGAAAATGCAACACCAAGAAGGAGTGGTCAGAAATTTATGCAAAATTTAGAGTAGACGCACGTCACTGAGTTATGCGAATGATGTGAAATGCGCAGCTCTCCGACGTACGTGAAGTATGATATAAGAGAGGGAACGTGCAGAATGAGCAATATTCGTGTCGTATTTCTGCCACACGAATTATCGAAGAAAGTTGGTTTTTGTTCCGGAGGATACCTATAATAGGAGAGAATGCCAGGCCGCCGTCAACGAAGGCACTTCCAGCAGATAGACGATTTTACGAGGGGTATGGTGATCGGACTGAGAAGGGCGGGTTGGTCCTTGCGTCAAATCGCAGCTGATACCCACATGGATGCGAGCACGGTGCATCGGGTATGGCGAACATGGTTGGAACAAGGGAATGTGGGAAGAAGGAGGGGTGCAGGTGCAGCCAGAGTGGCGTCAGCACCTGTGGATCGACGCATTCGCAGACAAGCTGTGGCGTTCCCGCAAGTCACTTGTACCGCGATTCTGCAGCATGTGCAAGATACCTTGGATGTTCCCATGTCGACCAGAATCATTTCCCGTCGATTTGTTGAACATGGCCAGCACTCACGGCGTCCGTTAAGAAGACTGCCATTGACCCTACAGCATAGACGCCAACGTTTAGAATAGTGCCGGACTGGAGAGATGTGGATGACAGAATGACGAAACGTCGTATTCTCAGATGAGTCACGCTTCTGTTCATCCAGTGACAGTCGCCGCATACGTGTGTGGCATCGACGTGGAGACAGATCTAATCCGGCAGTAACTGTGGAAGGCCCCACCGCGCGACAATGTGGCGTAATGGTTTGGGGCGCTATTGCCTACGATTTCAGGTCACCTCTAGTTCGTATTCAGGGCACTATGACGGTCCAACGATACTTGGATAATGTACTGCGGCCGGTGGCAATTCCTTACCTTCAGGGGCTGCCTAATGCAATTTTTCAGTAAGATAACGCCTGACCACACAGTGCTCGCATATGCCAACATGCTCTGCAAGGTACACAGATGCTTTCCTGGCCACCGTACTCTCGTGGCCTGTCACCAATCGAACATGTGTGGGGTGGGATTAGGCGCCGTTTGTAAACTCTGCCCTTGCCTCGTTCAGAAGACGAACTGTAGCAAATGGTTGAAAGGGAATGGAAAGCCATCCCTCAGGACACTGTCCGCACTCTTATTGACTCTATGCCTAGACGTGTTTCTTCATGCATCGCTGTCCGCGGTGGTCCTACATCTAACTGAGTCGACGGCGTTCTCGCTCTGTTTTCTGACTATCATTTTGAAATAAAGATCACTTATTGCTGCTTGCTGTCTCTGTCTTTTTTCCAAATTTCATCACTTTCTGACCACTCCTTCTTGGTGTTGCTTTTTCAACGTCGAGCAGTGTATATATATATATATATATGTCTCTGTGTGTGTGTAATGTTTTAATGGGTAGGAGGAATCGGATCCTTTTTAGGATCTTTCGATATTCGTCATGACTGAGAAGACAGTAGTGGCTGTAGGTAGGGCTGAGTGGAAAGGCATGACGCATCCAACGCAGCAGAACTTGAAATATCACAATCCTTATTTTTACGCATATCAAATCATCCTTTTGCAGACAAGATATTTCTTAATCATAGTTGAATACAATAATTTCCATGTAGAAGTGTTTTAAAGTATGACATCATTTTAGATGAATAAGCATAGCAGTAAACCGTCCGGCCAGGAGGAAAGCTTAAACGAACAAGAACGCAGCAGTTCAAAGGAAGAAGGGAGGAAGTCGATAGTTTCAGTTAGAATTAGAAAAGTTTTGGTTTACAATTATATTGATTGGACAAGAGGTACCTGCATCAAGCTTTACTTAATATGGGAAGATCTCGAACTTGGAAGAACAGATGAATTTAGTTGGAGAACACAAACCTAGAATAGTCAATTCTGAGGTCGCCTGATAGTCTTAAGGCAGATGTCGTATTTTATTATATGTAACACAGCCCCCCTTCAAAAGAAAGGTTGGGAGAGCAGAGTAGCAGAAAAAGCATTAAAGCAGCAGAATATGAGTGATATAATTTTAAAAATATAAAACATAAAATTAACTTTTGAACAGTGAAAAAATTGTAAATCGTAAAATTTTGAATTCAATAATAATTTTAAGCACTATATTCTTTTAAAACAATTGCATATTTTCAGAGTCCTCAAGTTGTTAGAATGTCCAAGGAAATATTTGTTAAGTTCTTGACGAAAATAGTTCCACAAAGTAAATGTTCAAATGTCCAAACGGTGAAAATCCTTAAATGTTGTTCAGATTTTCTTGATGAAAATATTTCTATAGATTTACCAATTTTGATGTGGAAATATAACACACAGTTTATGATTAAATGAATAATTCTTCCTATTGTAGATACAAATATTTAATACAACAGAAAATTCAATATAAAAACATAATAATATGATGCAATACTAAATAACACAATGACAGTTTTGGCATATCCTCTCCAACAAAATCAGCGTACTAGCTTGCTGATGGCTGGGGTATGCTTAAGTACAATATATCAAAAATCCTCCGTTCCTTAGAAAAGGTAACTGGTTTTTGGCATTGTGGAATTGTCAAAGTTTCTTGATTAAAAAATCTTTCATATTAATTAATAAAATGCAACATTATACAAAATTAATATTGAAATTTAAGACAAATAACTCGTATAATCAAGTTAGAGTTTTTTAAATTTTTGCAAAAATATAATTAAATTTACCCTACAATAAGAGGAAAGAAAGAAATCAATTTTTTTTCCGAATTAAAAATTGCCATAATTTATTTTTTTAGAATCTCCATAATTATATTTTTGGGGAAGGCATTTTAAAATATAAACATTTTGTATACATCATTCATAAGCACAACAAATCTCAAACTTTTCACTATTATTAAGCCATTTAAAATTTACTTATTCTTTACTAAACCTGAAGACCCTACACCTTTCTCTAAATACTAACATATCCATCATATTGGCTTATCCAATTGAGTATTAATTAAATCATTTGAGTATCCAAACAAGTATTAATTAATTTTTACACTTTTTACGTTCCTGTTCTGTTTATTTTATTTTATTTAGCTTTGGCATCGTTTTACTATGATCTGCTGCGAAAGTGTCGGGAAATAGTCTTTTATGCAAGTGTCTCTAAATATTTATTTCAGTATTTAGTTTAGGTCTTGACTTTTACTTTGAATAATGCGGGAAACTGCTAAACAGCTACTCTTTTATACTAATTAAGATTTGTACTTAACCTGTTCTTTGAAACTTTTTAAGATCGATATCTTACTAGCTTGAAGTTTTACAACTGGGTTCTAGATACCAAATGTAAAACCTCAAGGTATAGATATAAAGACGACGGAACACTTTTGCTATTAATTATTGTTAAGGCACAAATGAGAGGGCGACCCGATCCACCTGGTCTAAAAATAAAAAAAAATATTGTTAAGGTATTTTCTCCCTCCTTTCTGCGTGCCTTCGTGGTGTAACGGTTACTCGGAGCGTATTCGAGAGGTCCAGGTTTGTGTCCCGGCGAGGGCATTGCTCATTTTCATCTCTCATGACCCCAGTTGCCCTTTAAAACGAGAGTGTATAAGGTATGTTCTCTCTCCTTTCTACATGCCTTCGTGGTGTAACGGTTAGCACACTCGGCGCGTATTCGAGAGCTCCAGGTTCGAGTTCCGGCGAGGGCATTGCACGTTTTTCACGTCTCTTCTGCTTCAAAAAATAGCCTAATGACTCTACAATTGTTAATTAATCGGAAATTGGTTTGTTTCCCTTGATAAGTCAATTAATTTGTTTTCTTAATATTCCTTTTTCTAGTTTTCGTTTCTAGTTCGCTGTACTTTTCATTAAAACAATTTTTTACCTCCTCAAAACAATAACTGAATATTTTGCTACTAATGAATTTTTACCACACTAGCATTAAAGTTCACTTTCTTAATTTTCCTAATTTTATTTTTCTAGGAAATAATCCAATAACTGTTTATATATATATAGTTTGGTGCTGCTGACTGCAATAGAAAACGGAGGTGCACAACTAGATATCATAGCAGTCCCATATACAAAATTTCAACGTTCTGAGGCTAATCATTTTTGAGTTATGTAAGATATACATAAACATACGTACGAATAGATGTCATGAAAAAAATCCCTTTTGAATCTATTATAAATCCATTTTGGAAAAAAAGAGTTCTTTATTCTACCGCATGGGGAAAAAAAACCTCATCCAAATTGATTCAAGAATGGTCAAAATGGATATTTCCGACATTTTCCGTGAACCGTCAGACTCTACTGCAACTTCTGCTGATGTTGAGATTCTAGAGGATATTAATATTTCTTGCTATTTGCATGCCCAAAATGAAAAGTCTCCATCTATCATTTATAAACAGTCTACAAGTAAGCCTATGAGAGAACAAACTTCTTCATCAGCCACAAACGAAGAGCCAGGATGTAAAAAATCTTCTCTTTGAAATAGGGGTAGGCAGCAGAAAGACGAAGGACATAAAAACTTTTGATTTCTCGGACCCAGGCAGTTTGCCAGTCACAGAAAAAAATGAACGATAAGCAACGATCTTGGGCCACCACCGACCGAACAGTAAAAGCGGCTGAAGATTGGTAGTTCGGTCCAGGGTTCGAGTCCCAGCGAAGGGGCTGGCTGTAGGGCCTTTTCGTGTTTCCCCCATGTTTAACATAGATACGAGCCAGTTTTCCTTTAAAAAGCCTTTACAGCGCATCACTGCCTTTCCGTGTAGTGCCTAAGAGAGGAGCATATAATAAGCCAAAAAAAATGCAATGACTAGAAAAGCTGTATTAGCCGGAAAACATCCAGGTAACGTAGCTCTTACGTCTACTGAACGTGACGGTAGACATCTTCACATCTTCTATGCAGTACAGAACACTGGAAAATAATTAAAAGATTTTGGCTTATATAGTATATATATTCTAAAATCAAAAATGAAATTTTTTGTACACCCTGCAAAATTCACCAGTAACATCCACTACCGCTACATCGATGTCGGGTACTACAAGATTCATTAAGTGGAAAAAGGCTTCAAAAAGGTTAACTGAGCACAGAGCATCTGAAATCCACAGAGAGTGCATGATGAAGTGGAAAATTCGAGTACAGCAATTGAAATCACACCAAAGCATCGATAGCGACATTGAGCAGTTAATTCACAACGTAATTCAACTCTTAAGTACCAGAGCACCTAAAAATGGCATTGTCATATTTATCAAAGACGATTCAAATTGAAATTATTGACATAATAGCGAAAATAGTTCGAATCCTTGAATCTCATTGCTATGCATTCTACCTCATAGTAACCGGAAGCAGTTAAACTATTGGAAATTGTCTAGAAAGTACTCTTTTTTTTTTTTTTTTGCCGGATTCACTACTCGATGGGATATTATGAAAAATTGTACAAAAAGGAAGCAGTCAGACGAGACAGTCGGCAAAATATGTGGCTGTGAAAACCCTTCTAATGAATGTACTGGTAGTAGTAAAATCTTTGAAAGAAATTTAAGAAATGCGAAATCGAAGTACGAGGCAGGACATTCGTTACATGATCTGAAAAATTTTCATTATATTATTAACCTCACAATTGGTGCTGGTTTTTTCGTGAAATCTTTCAAGTAAATATTAAAATTCAACAGGAAGATATTTTTCTTGCGCGTTCCGTTACATTAACGGAAGGTCAAACAAAAACTTTACAAAAAATGAGAGAAAATCCTGTGGAATATTTGACAGAAGAGTTTATAACAGTAGCCGAAAAATATTGAACCTATTTTGACAAATGAACGTATTCTAAAGCGCTAAAAGCAATTTGATAAATTGTGCAAAGACGAATCACGAATACTTCAACCTATTCAGCTATTGTCTAAGGCAATAAAGATTGTATTTGTTCGAATTTTTATCGAAATTAAAACAAGGGTTAACAGTACTACTACACTGAATTCAAATTTTGCATTTGTCAGTAGTTATGTAATATTGAATGTAATCCGGTCCCGATAATTGATTATTTACCCTTTATTGATTTCCAGGACAAATTAGACTTAAGTTCCGCTTTTTCAGAAGCCAAAAAAACTTTTGCTACAAAATTTCTTTTTCCCGAAGAATAAGGACCTATGTTTGATCATACTTCGAATCGAGTTTTATTTGAAACGTGCGACATTCTAAGGTTGTTTTCTTGATCAATTTAAAATTCGGATTAAGCACGTATAAGAATGTGCTGCCATCTAGCGACAATACAAGCTGAAGTTTTTTGAGACCTGAAATGGAGATTACCAGTTTCCTGCAGCGACACCTAGCATTCTACTATTATTCCTCCTCCCGCCGCAAGTTTTTTGTGTCGTCGGAAGCAAATGGTTACCGAGGTGTAATCGAAGTAGTGTACAGTGTGTAAGAAGCGGTGTTGTGTGTGTGTTGTTTGTTGAATGCTGGTAGCGAATGTTGGAATGACAATCTGTATTGTCTTTTGCGTATACTGCTTCTTACATTTAAGTTAGCCAAATCGTAAAGTAAAAGTTCAATATAATTTTTGAACTAGAATACAATTTCATATCAGCTGCTTGTAATATAGTTAGTCAAAGAATACTGTGTGCCGATTCCAATACATCAGTTTTAATTTCAAATATAGTTAACAAACAAATTCACGGTTTTAAGTATGTCTCTTGCAGTGTCAGTTAATAAATCATATTCATATGATTCAAATCATTTCAAAACTCCTAATTTTAAAGAAACATCATCGACCTCGTGTTCTAATGAAGAAACTAATGAAGTTTGTAATAATCCGCCGATAATTATGGATGAATTCGGACAGACTCCAGACCATTTTTACTTAGCAAGAAAGCCCCCGCCTTCATTTTTCCAGGTACAGTGCATTATTTTATATTACAAATCTTGCTTTGTTTCATTCATTTGCTTTTGATTTGTAGAAATATTTAGTTTAAGTGTATAGCAAGCAGTTCATTTTGGCGCCATATCTCATTAATATCCAAAATGGCGGTCAGGTGATTTTTACGTAGTACTTACTATATTTGCATCTAATCATTCTTAATTACAACTATATTCATATATTTATAGGACATTTTACCGCAGAGTTTATTTTTGATACACGTACCTCTTAAGTGTAATAACGGCTGAGCAGTGAATATTGCTTCCTTCTAAGAACGTTTCCTCACCCTCTGTTAATTGTTCCTAATAATGGAAGGTAGAAAATTAGCTCACTGTACAGATTAAACCCCCAAACATGACACATTTGGACGGCCAGAGATAGTCAAGGAAATGAGACTTTCACTGGTTAACTAGACCCACCTCCTCCCCACCTCAATATCGATATCAACAGTCTATTAATAAAGTTGTGTTTCCTCTAACAATATTGAATTTAAGATATTTACGAAAGTTTCTTCTAATGACTTGCTATAAATTTACTTTTAAATAATTCACAGTATTTGTTGCAATACGTGTACTTGATAAACAAATTTATAGGGCAGAAAATATTATATAAGTTTATTTAAGCATGACACTTAAATATTTGCTTCCATTCATACGTTATTGATTCAGAAGATTGCAGATTTGCAACGTAATAAATAGTAACTAGATAATAAATGTAACGTATAATTTATGCAGTTTTGAATTTTGAGTATTAGATTCAAAATCAGTTCATAATTAGGTCAAACAATAATAATGCCTAATCATACCATTAAAAGAAATTACTTCACAAAAGTTTCAAGTATTTCAGAATCGTCCATCCAAAAAATCATTAATTTTGATGGTTCTTGGACTTATGGATCTGGTTCAGCCTAATGGCTAACCTGTTAAGAACAATAACAACAACTCCTTTAATTTGATCTTGATATAAAAAAAAATTAAATGCTTGATTGCTTGATATAAAAAGAATATATTAAAAACTATGCACACAATTTTTTTAATAGTGTTTTATTTAATGCATTGCAGTTTTTCAGTGTATTCAATAATAATAACCACAATACATCAGACTATAACAGAAATCTTTCTAAAAACTTTTCATACAAAGTACTTTTGCAATTGATCATACCATTCCAAGATGTTTTAACATTTACACTATTCCATCAGTTTTATGAAATTATGGCAATTATTATAAGTTTGTTATGGCAGTACTGGCTTAGTTTGAAACATTGTTCTCTTTAGCATTCATGGAAAGCGCAACGATAACTTAGGGAGTTTTTTGCTTATCACTGATAACATATTTTTTATAAATACTGTGAAAAAGGTTTGACATTTTGTCTATGTAAGTTTGATGGATTAAGTGATATTAAGGACAATTCACACTGTTATTTTGCTTAAGAGTTTAACACGGTTTCATAAAGCTGCTTTAATTATTGAAAGGATGCAATGGATAATGGTAGTTTCTCAAAATCGGGATAATAAAATGTTAGCTCACAATTTTTTGATTCAACCAGTCATTTCTTATGCTTTTAAATATATGAACAGAATCAATCAGAGGCATAGCTAGGGGACCATCAGTCCCCAGGTTCAGCATCCAGGAGGCACCAAATTGATGTTAAGAAATTTTAGAATAAAATATTTTCGATTCTTGGCAAATAGGAGGAGGGTGTGAAATCTTCAGTTGTCCTCGACCGCTGAAAATCCTAGCTACGGATCTGGAATCGATAATAAATAACAAAGGATCGGCTTTATTGTATGAGTGTCAATAAACGATACTTAACTGGAAAAGAGTAGAAAAGAAGACATCGCTTTTCTCTTTATAGTAGTATATATGGTGTTGTTGTCTTGTCTCTTGTCCATGCAATTCATTGGTTCCGGCAACCATTCTTGAACCACCCTGATTTTGAGGGAGAGCACCCCGCGGGGTTGGTCCAAGGGTCTCCCACCCCTTTCCGCTACCGGCAAACCACACGATAACGAATTTTGGCTTGCCATAGATTTAGAGTGCCCACATGTCACAAAGACACTATACATTTACAACCATGCCTTCTCTGGATTCGAACTCGAGCCCTTTGGTACCGCAGTATGTTCCCCTAACTAGCAGGCAGTAAAGACTGAACCTTCATCCTAATAAAATTAATAATAGATTTACTAATCTGTATGCTTTACCCAAGTTCCACAAAACACCAATTAAATTTAGATTTATAGCAAACAGCACTAAAAGCTACTTTAAAGAAATCGACTATAAATTTTCACAAATACTAAAACTCGTCATGAAATATATCAATGATTACGATTTTCAAGGATTACATTATAACTGGATTATTACTAACAATGAAAAAATTATCAACACTATTAATGAAATAGAAATTCAAAATATTCAATGCTATGATTTCGAAAATTTATATACTACACTTCCCTTAGAAGATATTCTAAGCAGCTTGCAAGATCTTCCAAAACTGTTCCCACAAATTTTAAATTTTATTACTAAGGACAATTGGACCTTGTATCTTAAAAGCATCCTTTTTAATAATTATATTTTCTTTAATAATACTTTCTTTAAACAAAAAAGGGGAATTCCAATGGGCGGTAACAGTTCAAGCTCCATTTGTGGACTATTCCTCTTCTCATGTGAATTTAATTTCCTACGTTCGCTTAACAAAAATGAATACCAGTATTTTAAGTACATTTTTAGATACGTAGATGACATTATTGCCTTTAATAATTATGGAAAACTAAAAAATACACAGATTTATCCTTCCAACCTAAAGCTTAATATCACTAATAGCCAACAAGACGAAATTGTTTACCTTGACTTACAGATTAATAACTTTAAACATATTAAAATTTTCGACAAACGTCGCGAATTTGCCTTTCCTACTTTAAAACTTATTAATTGGAAGTCCAATATCTCGAAAAAAATAATATTCAATACTATTCATTCACAAATAATCAGAATAAAAAGAATTTGTAACAATGCGGACAATCTTAAAGAAGATTTACTCCACTTAATTAAAATACTCAATGAAAATCAAATACCTAACAAAATAATCCAAACAGCACTCAAAAAGGCTGGCATTTACCCTTTTATTTTTTAAATCATATAATTAGGATAATGATACGTTTACTTAAATCTATTACTAGAAGGTAAATAGTTGATGGCCAATCTGTGTGATTTAATGTACAAATGTAAAATAATTCTCGGTCTCATTGAACATAATATCACCGTTAAATTATATTCTTTCAAAACAGTGATAAATCGGCCAATGTCTATCTCTGTAACTTAAAAAATGGGCTAATTTCTTTTCAATAAAGTGGCACGAAAGCCCGCTTGCCTGAAGAAAACTGTTAAATTCTACTTCTTTTTTCCCAATCTTTTGGCCAGATTATTAACAGAAAATACGATTTCTAGCCATTTTGAAACATTTACACCAAGCTCTTGGTTTTTCATTAGAAGGACGCCATTTTTTAACAACCGGCCTTTCAAGTTGACACCCCCCGGCCATGGATAACCTTTTCATTCGTCCAGAAAGTTTTAGGCGGAACTATGCCTTCACTACGTCACCTCCCCCTGTAGGTTTAGGATTGCAAAAATTTCTTAGCTTAACTTACAGCCCCGTAGAATTACTTTGCTTTCTGTAAATTTAACACGTTAATTTCTCGCCGCGACTTCAAGAAGGTGAGTTTTATTATTTTTTTATCTTCTTGCAGAAACATTTTACACAAAAGTGTACGTTTTTTCCACAAAGTTTAATATGTTTTAAGTACTTCTTTCTTCAAATTTAACAGTTTCGTTACTTTAAGCAAGAGGGCCCCCATTTTTTAGTTTTTCTTGATTTCTTCGGTTGTAATATAGGACTAATAGTGTTTCAGAAATTAACTATAAATTATATTTTATGATTTGTGGTTTCATCCTCTCTAATACTATTTAAATTTAGTTTTCTGTAAATTTTAGAGGTCTTGAGGCGTTTTTAAAATATTTGTTACCTAGCTGCCTCTTTTTATTCTAATTAATTCTTGTTTTGTTTTAGTGGTACTTTTCTTCCACGCGTAGGGAAAAGGGGCGTCTAATTGAGACTATTTAGATTAGTATTGAAAGATGTAATAGATTTTAAAATTTAGTCAATTAATTGACGTGGTATTGTCTCAATTGGTCGTCAGTTGAAACGTGTGAAGGTAATATTTCAGTGAAAGGGGCATGGTTTCCTTTTCCCCTGACGAGACAACTATGCAACTCTCACTGAGATATTACCATTTTTGTTTATTGTATACCTTGTTTTTATTGCAACTTCAGCTTTTCCCATTTTGCTAAAAAATTACAATTTTCTAGGCATTATTTGAGTTATATTTTCATGTGAATCTTTGCTTAGGATTTTAAGTTTTAATTGTATTTAATGTGTAATTTTGGCACTAACGTGCTTCTTCGAATAGGATTTCAAAGGGTTTAGGGTGTACTATGGCTTTTGCATTCTTACTTGTTAATAATATATATATTTGAAATATATATCTTGATATTCTGGAAGGATTTATGCAATTCTTGCTTATCTGTTATTAAATTAAATGCTATGCTTTAATTAATATTTTAACATAATTGATTACAGATTTAATTAAATGCTTTCATTTTAATGACTAATTGCCATGTTATTTGTTAATTCATGTGTCAGCACGTTTAGTTTCAGATTTTATTGAATTCAAAATAACGTTAAAGAAGCTTAATAAATATCAAACATGAAATAATAAGCCCTAATTCTTTATAATCAAGAAATACATATTTTTTTAAAATTTAAAATATAAAGGTTAAAAAGCTGAAGTTTTGTTAAAAACAACTTGTACATATCTTTACTCGTTTTGATGGATTGAAATTCTGCTGATGAATGGCACAAGTACTTGCACATAAAATCTGATTCCAGAAACGGAAACAAGTGCACATTTTCAGTATTTGGGTAATTTTCTCTGTAATAAGGCATACAACAAGTATAAACCATTCTTTAGCAGATTATTGGTAATCACCAAATAAAGTACGTGTGAATCTTTTATAAATGTGCATGTGGTATACCAACCTTCTGCTACAATTACAAGCACACAGTATCCAGAGAAAGTTTTGTTGTGTCTACTGCTTTCCCTCTCATGATGTCACTCGCAGCAGAAGGGAGGCCTTACTTTTGGTGGTAACGGCCTGGCTAGCACAGTCAATCGCTCAACGAATAATAAAGCAACGTGGACGTCACGTGATGCTCTGTTAATTTTTAGATTTTGTCTGTCAGTTTGTCTGCATGGTTAAATAAAATTATCTGTAACTTGAAAAAATAGAAATATGTATAAAAAGTGACAGTAGTTTGCATTTAAATGTATATACAACAGTTTAATATATATAATAGTAATTCTCAATCTGTTTTACTACCTACATCCCTTTTGCCATTGCTAGTTCATTTCCCCCTCCTTTCCGAAACTCGAAATAGATATGTATACATTTATATAGATTATTTTTAACGTGTTTATAAATTAAGCAAAATGTATAGAAAATTTTGATCAGTACTTAAATAAAAATAGTTCTTTATTTTCATAAGCTAAAACTAAATCCTTATACCTAAGTAAAAGGCTAACTGCTCTATCCTTTTTAACTGTGATATTCCCCTTTGGTTAAGATCCCTGGGTGACATGAATAAAGTTTAAATGAATTTGAGTATAATTAACTTCAAAAGACAGACTGCAGTGTTTTTGCAAGGCAAAACTTTATACGAGGATTTTCTTGACCTAAGGGTATCGAAAAGTGACGAATCCTGAGAGAAATTTGATTTTGTAAACGAAGTCTAAATTTCTTTTTAGTCTACCATTTTATTGAAAAGTGTAGAAAGCGTATTAGAGAAAACGGTTGGAATGTGCTTTAGCCCACTGCTTGGCGGCGATTGTTTTTGATTGAGCAATAAACGCGCCAACATGGGTAACTCCGTATAGCCGCCAACATGGCTGACTGGGTATTTTGAAGCTACGGAAACATTGCCTACATTGTGCAATCCGCTGAAGTTTTTTTTAAGTTTAAAAGGAACACTGTGCACATGGCATTTTCTTGTAATTTATTTTCGTTATTTTAGCTTATTTTGTTCATTTGTGCACGTTGCCTACATTGTGCAATTCGCTGAAGTTTTTTTTAAGTTTAAAAGGAACGTTGTGCACATGGCATTTTCTTGTAATTTATTTTCATTATTTTAGCTTATTTTGTTCATTCGTGTACTTTGCCTACATTGTGCAATTCACAGATGTTTTTTTTAAGTTAAAACGGAATGGTGTGTACATGGTATCGTTTGTAATTTTAATGCCCTTTTAAAAAAAATTCCTTCTTTCTTCGATGCCATTTTGGTTACGTTTTCGCAGAGTGTGTCGGGAAGGTTATGTAACGGCATAAAATGTGTATTACAACATAAAATGTAAATAATTAATTTAAACCTAACTGACAAATATTTTAATGATCATAATGTTCGTTTTGCATATTATTTTATTATCTTTTTGTGGCAACAGTTTCCATACTAATTTATGCTTTAGAATTCTATGTTTTGTTTAAAATAGGTTTTCGCGGAGCGTGTCGGGAAGGTTGCAATTGCAAAGACGTTTCGCAGAAACGTGCCGAATTGGCGATTTTCAAAACATCGCCAATCAGTGGGCATTTTCACCGAGAAAACATTGAAATTATTGAAAATAAAGCACTATATGGAAAAATGAAAGTGATTTTGCTCATTTATAAGTACATGCTATTAAAACAATAGATTGCTGAAAAGGGAATTAAAAGCATATAAAGCTAACTATATTTGGCTGTGAGCGCTATTTTGAAGATTTTAAAAAATATGACAATTTTTTCCAAAAAATTCTCTGATATTTTTTTTTATCAAAAACTCTGATTTCTTTTTTTTGGGGGGTGAGGGGAGATTTCTTTTCTCTCAACCAGGGACAAATGTTGCCAATATCAATTTTTTTTCTTGCTTTGTTGACTGAGTATGATGTTGTTCCTGGGTTGAAGAACTGAATTACAACAGGGAAACTATGCCTTTGAAAAATAAAAATAACTTTCACTTATTTTATTTAAAATATCAAAGGGAAAAAAAAGCAAAGCAATTGTTTTCATGAGAATTAATACCATAAATTACATACAAGGTGCTTTCCAGTAATAAAAAACGAAAGCATTTAATTTTTGTGTCAAAGTAACGTTTGCACATGCAGAAATAAAATACTTTTTTTTTTCTTTTTGCAGCAGACCAAAAACTTCCAATACATTTTGAATTTGCTCAAACTCTGAATTAATGTTAGAGACATGAATGAAAAATCTCGATTGTTTTAATCGTAATTCTTTATAAATCGCAGCTAAACAGTTCATCGGCTTTTTACAGCCAGAATTTGTGAGAAGCTGAATAAAGATGGAAGGAAGGGCTGATGACATAGTGGATTTGAGTTATTAAACTTTGGCTTTTGAGAGTGTCTCATTCAGCTGTTAGTTTCATAAATATTTGCTTGAAAGCCAAAAAGCTTCGAAGAACTGTACAGCAGATGATACGAGCTAGTACTTTAGTTCATGAAACTGCTTTATAAACTGAATTGTAGCTGTGCCATAAAAGTAACTATAGTATGCTTAAACATAAGCTTTATCTAGTGTTTCAGGTCAAATATACACTAACTATAGTTCACTTTCCCCTCAATTTTTTAAAATGTATGTGAAGAATAACTGAACGTCAGTAAACATTGATAAATTTCCATATGTACAAAGCATTCGTTTTGCATTAAAATGTCACAAATAAGGATTTTAATGTTTATTACAGCATAATTTGCATTAAAAAATAGTAAATAAAAATATGTAGGTACACTGCACAAAAAAAAAAGGGAGGCACAGTTCTATATCTCCCATTCTACTAGGCCGATTGAGGAAATTCAAAAATTGCGTTTTCCAAGTCTCGGAAGCAAGCGCGACTTAGGATATATATTAGATTTATGTATAGTTTTGTTCTAATATAGGTATTTTAACACAAAATGAGACTTTAAATAACATACAAATTTTTTTCCGTATTTCGATTCTACTAATTATGCCTAATATTAAATTTTGCCTAAATATTAAATTTTGTAAAATTTGGTGCAAAAATTTAACTTGGTGAATTTTTTTCAGCTTGAGAAAAGAATAATTCACATAGCGAGCTTCAGCCTATTTTCCTTCCCTTCCATTGTGCAGGGGAGGAAAAAAGTCACATCGTTCCTAATTTAAAATAATTTGGAGCGATAATAATGAAAAAGTGCATAAACCACATTTTCATTATTATCGCTTTCAACAAATATGCCAAATTTCAAAACGTGCCAATATATAAATTCACATATATGTTTGGAAATTTTCAATAGAAAGCTCTTAATTTTGCTTAGAAATACATCTACTTTAAGATGATGGTAAAAATTTTATAGGTTACCATTCAAAATGTTTTTAAAAAAATTTCTAAAAATATTTAAAAAATAAATCTTGAAAGATCGATGAATTTTATTTGGAATGAAACTAAATTTAGAACTGTGTAGGAAGGAGTCAAATAAGTTTCATAAAAAAAGAGATATTAGTAAATACGTACTAAATTGAATTAACATTGAGGAGCTAAAATTTTGAGAGCTAATTTCTTAAAAACTACACGTGCGATTTTTACAAAACTGAGTTTGGCATAATTTGAGCCATAGAATCGAAATATGGAAAAAAATTGGCATGTCATTTCAGAAAAAGTCTGATTTTGTGTCAAAATACCTATACTTGAACAATGCTACATATAAATTTAATACATATCCTAAGTCGCGCTTTCGAGACATGAAAAAACAATTTGAATTTTGTGAATTAACCCCGTAGAACGGGAGATATAGAACTTCCTCCCCTTTTTTTGCGCAGTGTACATTTTCAGAATGTATGCTAGAAAAGCCTTAACCACTATCTGATTAAAAATTCATTCTATGATTCCGTAATATATTAACTCTGAATGAGTTTCACTTATTTTATTTCTGTGTTTCAATTGAAGCTGCGACTGAGTTAATCAAATTTTTGTAAGTTTTTGCAGCGTCTGGTGTGAAAGTAGTATTATGGATATGCTTGCAGCATCATCTACTCATAAAAAAGGGAAACTATTTTAAACTAGCATTTATATATTTTTGTGTAATGACGTATATTCTTTTTTTTTTTTCAGGTAATTAAAATTTTCACACAAAATTCATATGTTCCAATATTTTTTATGTTAGGAACAGGAATAAAGAGGAGTAATTACCGTATTTTTCGCCATATAAGACGCACCCAATTTTAAAGGAGGCAAATCTAGAAAAAAAGGATTATGAACCAAATTCTGTAGTAAAATATTTTATATCAACTGTATAAAGGTAACAGCAGGTTAAGTTATCCATGTTCCCAGTCTGGCTCATTTCAAAGTTATTCTTCTTCCTCGCATCAATAACAAACTTATGAAAAGACAGAATCTTTGATTCGTATTCCTTTGGCATTTTTTGTGCAATTCTGCTTTTGGTGCGCATAGAAAGGCCAGATCTCTTCATAAATCTATAGCACCACGATGGTGATCTGGTGAAATCCTGAATGCCTTTCTCCACAGCAATGCGTTTGGCCTCATAGATTATCATTTTTGTTGAGACAGAAAGTCTATTTTGCCGGTGACGTGTGATCCACTCCTTTACTTCTACCTCTAACTCTGGCCACCTTGCAGTTGGTCCACGCAAGGTGTGCTTGCTTTTATCCAACTTTTGGAGCTGATCCTCCTGTTTCCTCCACTCTCTTATCATTTTCTCAGTTGGAGGTGGCTCAAAGTGTCTCTCCGCTGCTCTGTTTCCATGCTCCTTAGCAAATTTTATTACTTCCAGCTTGAAAGCAACTTTATATGCCAGTCCCATCTGCTTCGACATCTTGATGGGGTGGTATGAAATATATATTTCATTCAGATATACCATACTACATATATCACAGCTAACAGCTATCCGTGCCTCCGCTTGCTCCCGCACTGCTATTTAATGGCAGTGGAGATATTGGCAAAGAAAACTATAAGACCAATCTAAATTAAAATCCATGCTTTATTTTTACAATTTAAATAAAATAAGCTAATATTGTAGCTTTTAAAACCATTGAAAGGAAAGTATCAGCACTCAATAACGCCCCATCTCACCGATTCCCCAGCGTACATATATATAGTTCGGCCAACCCGCTGATCTAGACGTCATCGGCCAATCAGCGGCAACCACGTTAGCTTACCGCCGATTGACCTCCGATCCAATTTGCATGAGGAAAACTAGTCAACATCAATAACAGCATTAAGTAAACAAACAACAGTTCGCTTTTTACAGCTGCAACTACAACAACAACTGAGATGAGGTGTTTCAATTCGGCTTTTATAAGCTTTTTAATTATCACTAGAACAATCTCGATTTTTCTAAATTTTTCTGGATGGAAACAGTAATTACGAGATATTTATT
>KK122268.1:173822-202873 GCA_000611955.2 Stegodyphus mimosarum
ATTCTCATGAAATTGTTATAAGATATTTACTGCATAGGCATTATCTGGTCTTGACAAAAACTAAACATCCCAACAGATTTCTAAAAGGTAATTTACGCATTTCTGCACTTGTGGATGGACAATCTAATTTTGTAAGAATAGTGCCTTTAGCTATGGGAACTGAAGTTACTGGTATCTGGAAATGTTTAAATTTTTCAAATATTTCTTCGATATAATTTTGACAAAAAACCCCATTTTCATTCTCTAAGAATTCAATTCCAAGTAACGTTTTAGTTTTGCCTAATACTTTCAGATCAAAAAACTTACTCAACTGTGAAATTACTTTATCCATACTACGTTGATCTTTACTAAAAATCACAATAGCATCTACATATAACAACAGAATTACATTAGAACCCTTATAAACACAATTACACCATTGTATTTTCTTAAAATGTAGATTTTCTAAAGTGCTTTCAAATTCACAAAACCATTCACGACCGCTTTGATGTAGACCGTAAATGGCCTTGTGTAATAAACATACTTTATTTTCATCTTCAATAAATCCCTCCGGTTGGGTCATATATAGTTTCTCATTTAGGTTTGCGTATAAATATGCGTTCTTTACATCTAACTGACAATTAGTCCAGCCATACAAACATACCAGTATAGTGAAAAATATTCTTATGATTGAAAAATTTACTACAGGACTGTAAACGTCATCAAAATCTTCACCTCTTTTCTGCCTGAATCCCTGTGCTACCAAACGTGCTTTATATCTAACTACTTCATTCTTTTCATTTCTTTTTAGCGTATATACCCATTTGGTTCCCAGCATAGTTTTATTTTCTGGCTTTTCGACTAATTCCCAAACATTTCTTTTCTTCATTGTTTCAATTTCTTCTTTCATTGCCTTACTCCATTCTTCGGCATTTACTGATTTTCGTGCTTCTTCAAAATTTTGTGGGATAACAATTTCTACGGAATTTGCCTCTTCAGATACGGAACTAGTCTCCTGTTCTACAAAATTAACTTTCCCGGAGTATTCGTTTCTGCCACTAAAGTCAAACTTATCTTTTTCAAATTTAATATTTCTTGCCTCACAATACTTTTCAATATCATTATGGGATCTAAAACGAGTGTCTGTTCCTTCTACATAATAATATATGTCTGTACGTGTTCCGTCTGGTCTTTTAACGGCTTTTCTTTGCCAGTTTAAGTCTGATACTTCTTTCGGGATAGATTTGTCTTCTGACGACTTTAATTCTTTTCTAGAAGTTTCCTGTTCTTCATCTGATTCTGCTAATAGCTCAGATTCCTCTAGTCTTTTAAATTTAGTTTTTGATTTCTGGTCCAGGATGTCATCTACTGCATTCACCTTTTCATCAAACTTCACATTACAGGTTTCTATTAATCTGCGTTCTTCTGGTAACCATATCCTATAACCCCTAGTTTCCTTCGCATAGCCTACCATGATTCCTTCTCTGCATCTCATTTGTAATTTATTTCTAATCTGTTTTGGCACGCCAACATATGCTTTACAACCAAATACTTTAAAATAAACAACACTGGGTTTTCTATTGAGGAACATTTCATAAGGGGTTCGGTTGCTTTTATGACATACTCTGTTCCACGTGTGTACGAAACAGCCAAGAGCTTCTGCCCACCATTCTATTCCCATTTTACTATCATTAAGCATAGCTTTAACTGCATCTAATGCCGTTCGGTTAAAACGCTCACATACGCCGTTATCTTCTGGGATGTACGCATTTGTGCGTTCAACACTAATTCCATTTTCGGCTAAGTACCTTTCGAATTGTTTGTTACAGAATTCCCCACCGTTATCGGTGTGTATACTAATTAATTTTCTATTCGTCAGTCTTTCCATTTGCCTATGATAATTCTTAAAGTTGTAGAACGATTCATTTTTATTTTTCATACAATACACTGTTACTAATCTACTGTAGTCATCTACAATAGCGAGGAAATATTTACTCCCACCCTTAGATGGAACTGGCAGTGGGCCACAAACGTCTAAATAAACCAACTGCAATGGTTTATCCGATCTCTTCGGAAGAGTTTTAAAAGTTATTCTACTAGATTTAGCAATAATACACGGTTCACACTTCTCCATTGGTTTTTTGATTTTTGGTAACCCTTTCACGCTTTGATTCTTACTAGTATTCTGAATATAATCAAAATTTACGTGGCAAAATCTTCGATGCCATAGCTTCGCATCGTCTACTTTATTCAACTTTCCAATTTCTGTACCGTAACCAGCTTCCTTTTTATCTGTTGCATATCTAAATGGTTTTACATGAATTAATCCCAATTATTGAAGTATATTCACATCTTCCCGTTTGAAACCACAAAATGAGCACCTGCCTTTTCTAACCTTGCTCCTGATAATAAATTTCTCCTTAGATTTGGATTATATAGCACGTTATCTAACTCAATCCAATTTATTTGATTGCCTACTTTTACTGCAAATTTAACAGTGCCCTTTCCCAGTACTTTACTTTCACAATTTCCTACAGCTAAAGACATACGTATATCGTTTATTTCTTCAAAATTTATCATTAAATTTCTATTATTACAGAAATGAGTTGTAGCTGCAGTATCTACGACCCAATTAAATTTATCTGTGTTACATCCTTTATCAGTAGTTGTTACGTAATTTTCTACTAACATTAATTCTTTATCTTTAAACTGCCCATTTTTATCGTCTATTTTAAACTTCTGATTTTTACTTACATTTTCTTTACACTGAGCAATTACGTGTCCGAATTTCTGACATCTGAAACAAGGTCCTATTCTCATATTTCCTAATTTTTTCTTAGATTTAAATTTACTTTCATCTCTATTTTCCCCTGCATTTGTACTAATAGTATTAAATACGCTTACCTTACTGTCTTCTAAATCAGAATTTACCTGGCGAAGTCGACTTTCTTCCCTTACCAGTTCTTCAGCAATTTTCTCCAGCGTAAAATCTTCGTCCTTCCACCTATAAATCAACTGTACAATGCCGGAATATTCCTGGGGTAATCTCCTTATTGCTTGAAATCCTTTAAAAAGATCTGCCAAATTATGTCCAGCTTCAGCCAACTTCTTTGCAGTCATTCTTATCCTTGCGATGAATAACCCTATTTCTTCATCTGGTGTATATCTAATGCTGAAAAATTCATCCAGTAACTGAATTATCCTTGCTCTTGTTTTGGGTTCGAATTGCTTCTGTAGAACTTCCCATGCTTCTTTACCACTTGAACATTCTTGTATCAGCGGCCTGAACTCAGTTTTAATTCCATAATATAATGTAGTGAAAGCTCGATTCTCTCTCAATGTGAAGTCCTGCTTTTCCCGCCTTGTTGCACTTTTATCTAATTCTTCTTTGTCTTCTATGAAGCTCCAACAATTTCTATCCAGTAGCAGCATTTTCATATCGACTTTCCATCGATCCCAGTTGTCGTGGTTTAACAGCTCAAAACCTTCAGGTAGTAATGACATCTTCAATTAAGTGTGAGCACAACAACTTAAACTTCTAAGACAGGTCAGCTTCTTCTCGTCGATAACGGCCCTCTTCACCTGCATTCCTTCAATGCTGAGTTGAACTGAGTAACTGGCTAGCTGTTGGCCCTTGGCCCATAACCTAATGGCAGTGGAGATATTGGCAAAGAAAACTATAAGACCAATCTAAATTAAAATCCATGCCTTATTTTTACAACTTAAATAAAATAAGCTAATATTGTAGCTTTTAAAACCATTGAAAGAAAAGTATCATAATGCTGACTCAGCACTCAATAACGCCCCATTTCACCGATTCCCCGACGTACATATATATAGTTCGGCCAACCCGCCGATCTTGACGTCATCGGCCAATCAGCGGCAACCACGTTAGCTTACCGCTGATTGACCTCCGATCTAATTTGCATGAGGAAAACTAGTCAACACTATTAGCTGAGCGCAAGGCAGAGACCGTCCAAATACAGTGCGAGGCATAGCAGGGCTTCCTGGTCTCAGACGGCGCCAAGAGAGACAGCGCCATGGTGGGCTTTTGTATTTGCCGTATAAGACGCAGGCACTTTTTCCCCCCGATTTTGGGAAAAAAACGTGCGTCTTATATGGCAAAAAATACGGTAAATATATGCACACTATTTAATCTTTAAAATTATGTTAGGACACTTAATGAAAATGGAGGGAAAAAATATGACTGGATAAAATTAATAGTTACACATTCCATTCACAAGTGTTGATCCTTACGTACATACTACTTTGATGCTAATTTATGCAGAATTTAATGATTTATTTTATATAATTTTATAAATAAGTAACTAAGAAGGTACAAGAAATATATCTAACAAATGATATGAATAATATATAAAAAATGATTCAAAATATTATTTTTGATATGAATGAAATGAGCTAACTTAAATGATTTACTTCTTATATAGTTTGTTCACTAAGTCAGAGTTTATTTTCAGCCATTTCCTTGTTTTCTAGCCTGTTTTTCTTACTGACTCCAAGCATGTATCCCTACTGAAATGTTGAAACCTTATGAACGTTCGTAAATGGCAAAATAAATGAATTACATTATCATTGACGGAGGGAAAATATTTTTCAGGAAAACTTTTTTTTAAGTTCAGAAATAAAATTTCGAATTGTGCCCTTATCTTTTCCAAAATTACTGCTGTGAAAAGAACAGAAAGCATTTTTCATTTTCGTCTAGTTTCCATCTAAACTAGTGTTGGTACAATTAATTAGTCCTCTTATAGATAAGAAAAATATCCAGTTTGAATCATTAGGCACATCTGCAAAGTTTTTGATACATCTAATGAAAGATCTTTTATCTTTCACAGGATATTATACACTACCTGACATGAAAAATGTAATGCCTAGAAAGAGTGACCCGAAAATTATGCTAATTTAAGAGTAGACACACGTTACCGAGTTATGTGAATGGTGCGATGATGATGAAAGATGCACAGCTTTCCACTGCACGTTGAAGATATAAGGAAAGGAACCTACAGAATGTTAAATTATCATCCCGTTATTTCTGCTAAGGAAATCATTGTAGAAAATTTATTCTTCTCTCGGAGGACGCGTGTAATAGCAGAGAAGCCAGACCGTTGCTAACGGAGGCAGTTTCAGCAGACAAACGATTTTATGAGGGGCATGGTGATCAGACTGAGAACGGCAGGTTGATCCATACTCAAATCTCAGCTGACACACACCTAGATTTGTCCACAGTGCACTGGCTGTGGCAACAATGGTTGGAACAAGGGAATGTGGCAAGTTTGAGGAGTGCTGGTGTAGCCAGAGTGATGTAAGTTCACATCACTGACAAGCGGTGGTACACCCACAAGTTGTATCTACCTCCATTCTTCAGCATGTTCAAGACACCCTAGATGCTTCTATATCGACCTGAAATATTTGCCATTTTTTGGTGTCTGGTAGCCTGCATTCATGGTGTCATTAAGTCCGTTCGTGGGCATTGACCCCACATCAGACACCAATGTCTGCAATGGTGTTAGGCTTGAGCAGTGTGGATGACAGAATGGCACAGGGTCGTATTCTCAGATGAGTCACCCTTCTGTTTCTGCAATGATAGTCGCTGTGTATGATTGTGGCGTCGATCCAGCAGCAATTGTGAAATGCCCCATTGTGCAACAGCATAGCATCGTGGTATGGGACGGAATTGTGTACGATTCCAGGTCACCTCTAGTTCATATTCAGGGAACTATGACTGCCCAACTGTGCATGGATAATGGGCTGCAGCTGGTGACACTCACATACCTTCAGGGAGTGCCAAGTGCCATTTATCAGCAGGATAACACCCAACCACACACTGCTCGCATCAGTCTGTAAGGTGTGCACATGCTTCCCTGGCCACTGTTCTCTCCTGATCTCTCACCAGGCGAACATGTATGGGATGTGATTGGACGCCATTTGCAGACCCTGTTATCAGGCATGAAAGTTTTCAGCGTTTTCGCGGAATTCCACTTTTTTGAATGTCACCTGGGCTGTTTTGAGATAGATGCAAAACCGTTGAGAATCGCGACCGGCAAATGTGTGTGTGGTGGTGGGGGGGAAAATGGGTGTGGGGGGGGGGGGGGGGGTAAACGGAGGGCAGCCTCTCTCTCTTCCTCTTTTCTTTGTAAAAAAAAAACTTTACATCATGCGATCGCGAAATGCGTTGTTTCACATCAAGGCGAAATAGGTGGGGCTTATGTGGAAAGGCGGAACTAGATGCGTATGAATATCAAATCAAAGAAAAGCAAGCAGCCATCAGACAAGAGCCGATTCCAATAATTTCAGCGATCGGTGCTGGCGCCATCTGTCAGACATACGATAGGTGGGGCTTATGTGGAAAGGCGGAACTAGATGCGTATGAATATCAAATCAAAGAAAAGCAAGCAGCCATCAGACAAGAGCCGATTCCAATAATTTCAGCGATCGGTGCTGGCGCCATCTGTCAGACATACGGATACCCTACTGATGTTATCTAGAGCATGAGCGAGTTTTAGCGGCTGTAAAGTGATATACTGTAATTCAGAGCGTAGATCGTTATATTATTTCTTTTTTGTTTGTTGCTGTAAGTTTTTCAGGATGAATATCTTAAATCTGAATCATGAGCACAAAGCTCAGCGTATAGATAGTGAAGAAAAAAATAAGTTCAGATTTGCGTGGCTGAAAAACATCGTAAAAATTCATGTGAATGGACAAGAAATGGAAGTGGTTGTTGGCAGTTGCATTCAGAAAGTGGATATCAGTGGAAAAGTGAAGTGTGCATTGTTTTCTGATCTAATATATTATGGAAAAAAGGGATATGTTGCTATTAGCAGCCATATCAAAAGCAAAAAGGATTGTGGGAGAGAAGTAGTGAAAAGAGATAATTACAGGTTGCCATCATCATATTCATCTTTGACAGACACAAAGGTAAGCATGCAGGAGAGAAAAATAGAAAAAAAAATTAGCAGCTCCAAGTATTCCAATTTGTGATCGAGTTTCCAGCTTAGAGGGTTAACTGCTTGGAATTATGGCTGAAAATAATTTGCCTTATACTGTAGCACTTGTGATAATTGATTTGGCCAAAGCAATGGCATCTGATAAGAAGGCACTATCGCAGCTCTCAATGGCTCGCACTATTGCTTCATATAAAATGAGATTAGACCTCTCAAAAACATTTTTCAATGAAAATGTGAACAATTTAAAAAAGTTTAAATTTTCATTAAATATTGATGAAGCTACAAGTAGTAATCGAATGAGAGTTTTGTGCATATTATCCAGCTACTTTTCTACAGAACACAATAAGATAATTGAGAACTATAGTAACAGTTATATATATATATATTATCTCTAAAACTTGTCATTGCCTGAAAATAGGCAGTAATATATAACATAAATATGTATATTAGTGTGTTGTAATGTTGTGTACAGTGTTCATGTATCAACTGTTATATTAAGTTACATAAAGAGCATCTTAAAGAAGGTTAATTCATTACAATCTCTTGGTGATTTACTTTTTTTTTTTTTACAATTGGAAGATAAAATTAATAGCAAAATAGTAAGTACAAGTATTATTTTAGTTTAATTATATGCATATGCTTAATACTTTTTATATTAAAATGTGTTTTTTTTAGCTCGCACGTGCGCATTTAGTTTTTGTGTAATTTTGTGTCCGCACGTTGTTCAGCTTTTTTTGCCAACTTGCACTTTCATGCCTGTGTTATTGCCATGTTCCAAAGATGAAGCATGGCAAATGGTTGACAGGGAATGGGGAGCCATTCCTCAGGACACCATCTGTAGTCTCATTGACTCTGTACCTAGCTGTTTAAAATAAACTTCTGGTAAACTGGATAAACTTCTGGTAATTATCGCAATATAATTTCTTTAAAAGAAACCTACATTCCAGTAAGAATACATAGCAGTACTGATGTTACAATATTTGATGGATATTGAGCCGATATGTGAGGTTAATTTAGCTAGAGCACAACGTGTCTGACTCAGTTTCCTTGTGAAATCCCAGGTCACCTCACATAGGAATAAATTGACCACAGTTCCCAAGAGAGACATCTGAGGAAAGAAGGAGAAGGGACCGAACAAAAGATCTGGATTTCGAGAGGTCAAACACATCAGCAGTAGATGAGGCTACAATGAGCGGAATGTGAATAATAGAAGTTAGGTGAAACCACATGTTTGGAAAGTTTTTTATGTGTGAGACGGACATTCGGACAGCTGAACAAAGAATCTGCACAAAATATGTTTCAAATAATAAATGCAAAGGGAAATAAATTAGATGAAATGCTAATTTAAAAATGCAAATGACAAAATACTTCAAACAAATGAAAATCAGTACAAAAGTACCACTGAATATACGGAATAAAAATTTAAATAATCAAAGGACCTATAAAGTAACCCTCAGACGGAAAAACTGTATACAGTAGAGAAAGAGGAAAATTATGGAAATGTTTTTAAATTTTTCAGAACCTAGCGTTATGAAACTAGGGGATATGCGATTAAATACTGTGCTTATGTATTATCCCCGTTAACTTTTAGCGCAATGTTTTGAAAACTTTTTAACTATTTACATAATTCTTCCCTTTAGAAAGATGATACTCAGAAATCAAGCCTTCCTACATTTTAAAGTGGAGTGATCCATGTTGCAATTGTTTTAATCTTACTTATTATGTGCTTGTGGAATTTGGTTACATGGGCTCTGACTGATCAAGCACAAACTGAACTGGGGTAGAACTACTAATGTTTAGCGACCTTTTACTGCTCAGCCGCTAGTGGGTCCATGTCAAATTTGAAATCAATTTACCTTAAGATATTCATTTTTAAATCATGCCTTTCTTCGGCGATGATCTTTGAGTGCTTTGATCTTAATGAAAATAAACTAATTTGTATGTTAAAATATGTTTAACAATTTTGAAGCATTGTTAAAACTTGTATTGGTATTTTGTGGTTCGGTATTAATGCTTGATCTTAAACTTAAGTCAACCATTGATTCCTTTGTCATAAGGAACGTGTACTGAAATATTGCCAAGCTTCGACCATACTGCCCGTATTAAAATATTGTTGCATAATTAACGTTATTAATAATTACAGTTACTGTGAATAGAGGATTGAAATATATGTTTATCAGAATTCAAATGCAATAAAGCAATTCGAATGAAATAGTAATTTTATGTGTTTAGATGTAGTGATAATAATAGTTCTGATAATTAATAAAAAATCATAAAATTTTATTTCTCTTGTGATATATAACGAACAAAATCCATCATTATTAAAAAGATTAGGCAAACTATTTCATGGAAATGTTGCCAAAACATAAAAAAAAAATTTGATTTTTACACAAAATTGATAAAGTAAGAAAGAAAGCAATAAATTAGTTGCTCATTTTTAAAGAGAGGCATATGTTTGAACCAACTACAAACATACGAATAAAATTCACAAATATAGAGCAAGGTGGGCTGCATGATTTTAAAGCCAAAAGTAGAAAAAACTGCATTTCTTTTGTTAAGAAGTGGATTTTGTATCATGTGGCTTGCATTTTCGCAGTAGCTTTGGAAAAGCAAAAGATATGCTTTGCATTAAAAATGGGCGAGTTTCTGTATCGGTAAAACCATGTATATGTTTTTTCGTGCAAATCATATTACACCCAAAAGTGCCTTCCTGTATCAACAGGTAAGGTTGATGATGTTTCTCTTACCCTTGTGATACTCTATCGCCCAAAACCAAGACTATCGTACACTTTTCTGACCGTTAAAATGTTCTCGGCTTAAATTCTTCCTACAACTATTTGCTTAAAATATTCTACATAACAATACAACATAAATAATAGTATATTATATTGTATTATTATGTATTTATGTGGTTGTTACTAAATAAACATGTAGAATACTCTAAAATTTTAATTAATTTGATAACTGCCCACATATTTAAAGCATTTTGATAACTTCATGAAATAATTCTAGATTATATGATGCTTGTTTACTCATTTATTGAAAATTTACACATCCTAATCCTATTATAATGATGAACAGCTTTAAAATGATAAAGGTGTAATTTTCTATTTAGGCGAAAATTCAGATATGCTATATAGATATCACAGAAGAAATTTTACATACTACTAAAAATTTCCTTTAATTATCAGGGATAAAGAATTAACGTTATAATAATTAAGAAGATGAATGCGGATTTGATTCTGTTAGAATAAATTACTGTCACTTTTGCATAATAAAAGTCGCAGCTTCAAAAACAAATGAGCCCTAAACGATATGTTGGCGAGAGAAATTCTATCTATGTTTTTGATGCAGAAGTCTTATACATTTCTTACTTGCATTGTATTTTGAGTGCAAGATTTTCTTTTTCAGCCATGTTACGTTCGTTTTTGGAATATACTCCTGATATTATTGCCTAATAGGTAAACCTGAAGATATTTAAGGCTTATAAATGAGTCTTTTGTAAGTTCCTTTTTCAACAATTTTGATTTGTGTTCTCTTTGAGTTAAGCAAACTCTAGAACTTTGTAAATAAAGATTTCATAGTTATTCTAACTTATTCTTTATAACAAAACTGTGCTAAGCATAGGATAGTGTACTTAAACACCTTAGCTGTGTTAAATGCACAGCATATCAATGCTTATGAGACTGATTCATTTTAACACATTTGAGAAGTTGCCCCTTTGGAAATGTTTGTAAGTTTAAATTATAAAATTGAAATGATATATTGTTGTAGAATTTCAGGGGCATAAAATATAATTTTTTTTTTTTTGCTGAAAATACTAGTTACAAAGTTTAAAATTATAATTGTAACAAATAATAATGCCTATTCTAAAAGAATACGTTTATATAGAAACGTTAACAGATGATAATTATTCAGTTTGGAAATTTAAAATAAAACAATTTCTTATAAAAGAAGGCTTAGATAATGTATTCGAAGGAGTTAAAAATCTGTTCATGAACGTGTAAATGTAACAAATAAATTGTTTCTCAAACACCAACAGGTCGGAATATCTCGACTTTGCGTGACTTAGACATTTGATAGAACCTGTCTCCAGTTATCTACCGAGAACTTGCGGCATATATACCAAGGGGAGTTGCTGTTATTTTGCAGGCTAAAGAACGCGCTACGCATCGTTGAGTAAGTGGCCAGAATGTTTCGCCTCTTCAATGTGTATATGGCTTGGCAGGAATCGTAAAGATAAGTGGGATTTCTTTAGGGCAAATGATCAAATCAGTTGAATTCTGGTGTGGAATTGTGTATTGCTATGGTAAACTCTATTAATAATTCGGATACTGTAAATTCTGATGTTTGATTCTCTAATGCGTTAAAAAATTTTTCTGATTCTGAAAATTCTCTATGTGCTTCCAAAATTCGAGCAACGTTAAGTGCAAACTGTGCAAGATTAAAGATTTCTGATGGATTCAAATCTCCTAGAAAGACTGCCCATCTCAGCAAAATTCAGAGAAACGATGTAGATATTAAATTCATAATAAGTTTGATGCTCTAATTCAAAATGTTCGTAATGATGATAATGGTGATGTAGAAAATGTACTGGACTCTGCTCAGTAATACGTTAGTTTCAGCTAGAGTTAAGCTAATAATGTTTATACCAGTCTTAAATTTAACGAGTTTGTGAAAAAAATTACATGGTGATACAAATGCATTTTTCTGAGTGAGAATCTCGGGAGAATTCTTGAATATTATACCTGTATGTCTGAATAATCACAGACCTTTATTAATTAAGTCAAACAACAAAAATCAGCTGATGATGATGGCTCGGTAAAACCATTGAAACTAGTCCTGTGAAAATTTGCAAATATAATGCTGATTTTTGTTGTTTGACCTTCTAAATTAATACCTGCTCGGCATGCTATTCTATCTTAATCACACAACTATTTTGCACTACTTATAGGTAAATAAGACATAACTGAATTGTGCATAGTAACTGTAAACCCCGTCAAGGTTTCTGAGTAAGAATCTCGGGAGAATTCTTGAATATTATACCTGTATGTCTGAATAATAACAGAACTTTATTAATTTAGAAGTCAAACAACAAAAATCAGTTTTGTCAGCTGAGGATGATGGTTCGGTAAAACCATCGAAACTAGTCTTGTGAAAATTGCAAATATAGCGCTGATTTTTGTTGTTTGACCTTCTAAAGTAATACCTGTTCGGCACGTTATTCTATCTTAATCACACAACTATTTTGCAATACTTATAGGTAAATAAGACATAACTGAATTGTGCATAGTAACTGTAAACCCCGTCAAGGTTTCTGAGTAAGAATCTCGGGAGAATTCTTGAATATTATACCTGTATGTCTGAATAATAACAGAACTTTATTAATTTAGAAGTCAAACAACAAAAATCAGTTTTGTCAGCTGAGGATGATGGTTCGGTAAAACCATCGAAACTAGTCTTGTGAAAATTGCAAATATAGCGAACCATTGCACTGATCAGGAAATGAAATCAAGGAAGAATTAATCACTGAAGGTTTTAACATAATTAAAGTTCCTCCAATGTACGGATTCTGTACTGAGGTTCCGTATCCTCTAATCCTGGTTCAGTTTCCAAATGGACCTGGTGCTGAACGAATCTATGAAATTACCAATTTGCTCTGCTTCGACGTTACTGGCATCTACACATTCAGAGGTGATAAGGGTCACTGCTGCAACTGTCAACATTTCTATCACTCACTTCTCTCATAAATGTAAACTAAAGCCAAGGTATATAAAATCTCAACCTTCAAGAAAGGTAGCAATTTTCTTTATATTTATTTTAAAAGTAGTGGTAAAATATGCAAAAGATTGGAATGTGAGGCCAATTGTATGCAAAATCTCAAATGTTGCAATTGCAATTCGGCACATACTGCCAGTTGTAAGTCATAAGAACTCACTCAGTGTGTGTGGATTGTAGGGAGGGGAGTTAGACAAATCCAAGGTGCCTCAAACGGCCGGCCTGGAGCCTCGTTTTGAAAATGAAGCCCTCACAATACAGAAAAAGCTTCCCATGGAATCTATTAAACTCGGAAATTCTTGTGAAATTTCCAAATTTCAGGAAAAACTCCGTAATGTCATCTGCAAACCAGAAACTCATAAAGCTTCTATTTTACCTTGGAAGATTTCCAAAAATTCGAACAGATAACCCAGCATGGGAAACAGTCTTTTCAGAATTCTTAAAACTAATCAATGAAATCAATAGTATTTTCACAGACTAAATGTAGTACGAACATAACTAAAACCGTCAACCGTCATTGACTGAATCCGTAAAATCTGAACTCCACTGATGTTAATAAACTTTTCATAGTGTTGACATTTTCGAGGATATCTTCAACGAGCTTATTCACAGTAATGATACTCAATTTCTTTGTAAATATTATTCATATTTATTTTGCACTTTTTACTTGTATTCATGTTTGTATTTACTTGGTCTTAGTATTTATATACAACCTATATTTATGCAACTTACACTCTCTGATTTTTTTTTTTTTGCTTTAATGTCTCCAACACTTGTTCTTCGGCATGTTATTTTATTTAATATAAGTTAATGTACCCTGTATGTTTTTATTGCTTCTTATATTTTTTGATGAAGAATTTGCCTTAAAGAATTCGTACTTCTTTTTATTGTTAGCCTACATATATTCCTTAAATTTCCAGCTGTACTACCAACGACCTGTGGTTTACTATCTCAACAGTTTGTTAAACATTCTTTTTGGCTGCATTTTCGGTGTGCTGTGCTTAATCTATGATATATGTAACCTTTGCAAGTTTGCTTAGAACTTTATGCTAACTTCTTGGTGTTGATGAATTCGCAAGAATTACTTCTCGATGGAAGTAAGTCACCTTGAATAGGAACTCTAATGATGCACTTGTTGTACTACATCCCGCGCAGATAGTTTGAAAGGAGAAACGAAGTGATGTTTGTCCTGTACGGCTACTTTGGAGTACTGAATTGAAATACTATTCCCACTTTCTTTCTTCTGTGATCGTTAGGTTACTTGAATAGTGTGAAGCACAATAGAACGATCTACCTAAGGGGAGGGATACCTTCATGGAGGATTTTCCATGGTATACTGGCTCATATTCATTGCTCGAGGGGGAAAAAGTCATGGCAACCAAGCAGGCAACTCATTCGCCTGAATTTGAACTCAGCCCGAAAAATCAGTATTCAGCTGTCTTTAATCACCCCCCCGGATACAAAAGTTGCTTTCACAGGACTAGAGCCCGAGTTTATTCTCAGGTTGCTTCAGCCTTGGCAGGGATCGTGCTATTACTGTCGTGTCTGTTCCTCTGTCTGTAGTGGACCTGTATGGTTATATGATTTTGTGGGTTGTCTTTGGGAGTTTGGCTCCCCTGGGTCAACACTCGGGGATTGACTTTCTTCGTTTCTATATACTATCAGTGACAGCGCAAGCTGTTCACTCACATATAACCTTGTCAATCCCATATTCCTCGTCTTTACACATCCCCCTGGGTCGACCGGGAGGGGGTGTGCCCCCACGGACCGCCCTCAAGGGCTGGAGTGCTTTCACTGTGTGAGGCTTCAAGTTGCCAGGTCTGGGAGTCCCTGCTCCTGTCAGAGTTGTCTTTAATCACTGAGCCTCTGGTGGGGCTATTCTACACTTGGGAATATCATTTTTTCATCAGTCAGCGTCAGAGATTCGAGTAAGTGTTCTTTTAACTTCACAGGTAGAAAGATTAATTTGTTTCTCCACCATGAGTTTTCAACTCTTAGCATTTTAATTATTACAAAGTTTTTAGCTTTAATGAAATGTTATTGGGTGTGTGCAAAAATTCTACCCATTTTGCAGATACTAACTGCCATCGGTAGACATACATCACTGTTGATATTGAATGATCAGAATCTTTTACCAGCAGAGAGTGGGGCAGTAGAGCATATGGTAAATCAAGTGTCTTTACTCTTATCTAGTTTTTGATCTCATGTTTTAAACAATATCATTTAAATATTTAAACACAGGAGAAAAAATACACTATACTCTTTTTTCCAAATTTCATCACTTTCTGACCACTCCTTAATATTAACCGTAATAATATTGGGGATGGTTAGGTTAGATTGTTTGAATAAGGCAAAGCCATGGGGGTATTGTCTAAGAGGGAGGATGCCTACGTGGAGGACTTTCTAAGGGGAACTAGTTTATATTCACATTACAGATGGAGAAAACCAACCATGTAGTCAGCTCGTTCTCTGGGTTCAGTCTTAAGTTGGGTCGAACTACCAGTATTCAGTGGTCTTAACCACTTGACCATTGTTGGAGCATAATATTAGGAACAATATCCACTATTAACCCCAAATTGCTGTTAGTCCGATTGCAGATAAAAGAACACAGGATGATAGAGAGATAATCCATATTATTTGAATGCAAAAATACTACAGTAGAAGTCCAGAAATCCTCAATGCTTGGGACCAGAGGTTTTGCGGATTTCAGGACAGAAAAGTTAAATCATAATATTCAGACTAAAAGTGTAAGATAAATGAGGCATATTAGATACATTTACTTAAATTATTACGTACAATAATATACATTATTACATTCATTTATTATATGTATTAAATTATTATAGGAATATTTTAAAGCATTAAAGACATATACAACAAAGGCATGTAAAAATAAGGGATACTAATAAAGCATAAAATATTTCATTTTTTTTTCATTTGTTTCAAACATTTTTTTGATAGAGGTTTGTTTTAAAACTTTAGGTGCTCTAGAGTAAGTTTTTTTTTTTTTGTAAATTCTACATGGTCACAATCTCTTGCTCTGTGACACAGCTCTGTTGTTCTAAATATTTTAGGTATTTTTCATCGTGTTCCAAACCCTCATTAAAAGATATTTTCACACTCCTATCAAATTCAGTACCTGTGTCAGTGTCGGAATCGTTTTTTTGCTGTTGCGACTTCAAAACAGAGCCAATGATTTCATCACCGGTTCATTTAAACACATCATCAATACTAAAAACCTCTTCTGGGCTAAGATTTTTTTCTGCCACTAACACAGAATCATTATTATTCGGTAATTATGATGTCATTATTGGATAAATATTTTTCTGCGGTATTTCATTCTTCATGGTGCGGTTCCTGGAACCTATAAATTCAATGTTTATATTTTGAGAGCCAATGCGGATTTACGGTAGTTGACTGTGTTAACATATTACGTGTGTTATTAAGCAGTTTTATTTGGAGAATAAATTCACTGGGTTATGTAAATTTAATTAGCATTCAAAAGTAAAAACACGCTTCAAAATAGAAAAAAACTGTTTTTGTTTTGTTACATTTGAATTCTGATAAGAGTCAGTGGGAAACAGAAGATACTGGCTGTACACATAATTTATGTTTATGAATTAACAACAAATGTTTTAACAGGTCGTATAAAAATGTTTATATACAAATAAATTACGTGCTGTTTTTGAGAAAAACAATTGCTAAATACCGTGACTTCAGTCTGTTATTATTCTTGTTATCCGACGCATTTCGCTAATCAACAACCGAGTACTTAAGATTACTGAACACTAGTAGATTGACCTGGGATCGAATCCTGGTGAACGGCTTGCTGGATAGGCTTTTTTGTGCTTTCCCCATGTGTAATGTGGGTACAAATCAGTCCCCCTTAAATATTACTTCATAGGCAGATTGCTCTTGTGTGCATTGCCATATTCCAATAACTTAACCATTCGACTTGGTTTTCCCTTCTTTTTTTTGTTTTCCTGTAAAAATTTTGCTTTATTCTGATGGATTTTCTATTGTTCCGCAATAAACAAGCTTAACCCTTTTGCGCAGATTGTCATACATACGTGCCAGCAAGAAACGCACTCATTTTGCCTCCGGCACACTGACATACCAAAGCCTTTTCTCATTCACCCCAGCCATCACACATTGTTATTTTGACTTCTGATTAAAATATAATGTTTTACATTAAATTTAAATAATGACATCATATATGTTATCTGAAAAATAAAAAGTTTTGTAAGTTTTGTTCCCTTGTTTGACAAGAAAATATTTATTTACAAAATTATAAATAATTTATTTATTACAAATTATTTAGAAAATTATTCATTATTTGATTTTTTTTTACGTGAAGGATGTATTCCCAAACAGAAATGTAATCTGAGTCAGATGCAGATATCACTTACACCCTGCATTCCAAAAAAAGTTTCTTATAAGCAGTGTCGCTGAACACTGGTAGTTCGGTCCAACTTTCGAATCCCGGCGAACATGCTGGTTGCATGGGTCTTTTTTTTTTTTGCGATATTCCCCATGGGTAACGTGTATACGAGCCAGTTGCCTTAAAAGTCCTCCACGAAGGTATCCCTCACCTTAGGCAGATTGCCCTAGAGTGCTTTGCCATAGCTGAATACGCTACACCACTACATCGCGCAAGCTGGTAAAAATGACACTTCCTGTGCTGGTTGTCATAGGTACTAAAATTCGGCCACAGTTTAGTGTTATGAAAGAAAGTTATAAAAGAGATATTGGGTTAGAAGTTATACATAGGACTTGAAGTTTACAAAAAGGAATTTTAACGACGAATCTACTAATGGAATATCATACTAAAAAATTTTGGGTGATTACACTTCGTACAAGGGCTTATTAGCGGCTGAGCGGTTAACACTGGTAGTTCGGTCCAACTTTCGAATCCCTGCGAACACATGGGTGTTTTCATGATTTTCCGCATGCGTAACGTGTATGCAGTATCCTGTGGATGCATAGGTGAAAAAAGGGAGCAGGCTTGGCTGATGCATGGGTGTTTTCGTGATTTTCCGCATGTGTATCGTCTATGCGGTACCTCATGGATGCATAGGTAAATAAAGCGGGCTCAGCCCGCTAGAAAATCGCTGGACGCTGGTAGTTCGGTCCGCATGTGTAACGTGTATGCAGCATCTTGTGCATGCATACGTTAAAGTGGATGGAAACGTGAATAAAGCGGCCGCAGCCCGCTCAGCTGAACGGTGGTAGTTCTGTAAAACTTTCGAATGGCTGAACACTGGTAGTTCTGTCCAACTTTCGAATCCCGGCGAACAAGCGGGCTCAGCCCGCTAGTTTGATCATATTCTGCGTAACGTTGGTGTCAGCTGTAGCGGAGGGGAGGTGTAATGTAAACAGACAGAGCTTGTTTCTTTAACTCACCACGTGATATAAACATTCACGTTTCTAAATCTCTTCGATTCCTTTTTTTTTTTTTTTTTTTACTGTGTATGGTCTTTTAGGGTAACTGTGGTGAGGTTCTATCATGGTTTGCATTGCTTTTATTTCAGAAAGCCGTGCCTTCAGTTTATTATGGCAAGCAAGTGTTATTCATCAGACAAATGGTAAATATAACAATTAGTGATATGAATGAGAATGATGATTTATTTTCTAAATAGTTAGAGAGCGATATTTTTAGTGATTCTCATATTGACGTCTTGTCAGAGACTGAGCTCATTGAGTGTCTGCCTTCTGGTTCACATGAAAGATTTTGTTACTTCTTGTCAACGGTCTTTCTTGTAATTTTTTTTTATTAATTTGAAAGTTTATTAGTGTATTTTATCAATTAAATACTTCGGAATAGTGCTTCCGAAAATTATTTCTCAAAATAAGAAATTTTTTTATATATTTTCATGTTAAGTGAGGGAAAAAGATTATTAAACGCTAATTTTAACATGTATGATAGCTTAAGTAATAATCTATATTAAATAGCTGGTATTAGCACAACCTCAGACCTATCTCGTCAGCTCTCTTCAGCCACTGGTACGACAATTTCAAGGCAGACCGTGTACAGACGCTTAGGGCAGATTGGTCTATATGCTCGTAGATCTGTCAGATGCGTTCCACTTACTGCAAGTCACTGTCGCCTGCGGTTAGCCTGGAGTAGAGAGCATGCATTGTAGACACCGCAACTGTGGGCTTGTGTGATTTTTTCTGACGAGTCCAGGTTTAGCTTGCAGTCTGATTCTCGCCGGACTTTCATACAGAGAGCTCCAGGTACCCGTTACCACCAAGAAAACATCATTGAACGACACCGTTACTGTGTTGCAGGAGTGCTCGTTTGGGGTAGAATTATTCTGGGTTCTAGAACTGACCTGCATGTTCAAATTGGAACCATGACAAGCCAAATCTATCGGGACGTCATTCTGGAACAACATGTTTATTTCGGGGTGCTATGGGCGCACAATTTGTGTTTATGGATGACAACGCCCGTCCTCACCGTGCAAACATCGTAAGCAAATTCCTTCAATCAGAGGATATCACCCGTATGGACTGGCCAGCATTCTCACCGGAGTTGATCCGACGAGATGCAGCCCGTCAACCTCCTCCTACATATCTACCGGAACTTCGGAGAGCACTGCTTTTTGAGTGGTGTAATATCCCCCAAGATCAGATCGATAATTTGATACTCAGCATGCCTAGGCGTTGTACGGACTGTATTGCATCGTCTGGGAGACATACAATGTATTAACAATCATACCAACCAAACAATGTATTAACAATCATACCAATATAATATTGGTTTTCTGTAAATAGGTTTTTTTTTTTTTTTGTAATTTGCTCCAGAGAGGAAAAAATCGCTAATTTTTTTAATAATATGAAACATATACCATCTTTTTTTGCTGTTTAGCTTTTGTTTAATAAATAAGCTTTACAAATAAGTCAAATTTGTTTTGCTTCTAACTCTTCCTTTGCCTGATTTTGCATTATCTTTAATTTATGGACATGAGTGTATTACTGTTTTGTTGGCCATATTCTACTAACCATGCCTTGTTCATTAATACACACTTTTTTGGTAGTAGGATCTCATAACATTGAAAATAATACATTGCTTATATTCTGTAGAAAGCGGGTCCCAAATTTCAATAATTTTGTTCAAAATACAAGGAATAAATAGAGGAATAACAATTTATATATCCTTGTTCATAAAAACGATGCATTGCTTATCGAGAATCAGTCGGTGTCACAGTAAACAAAAGCACAGATGTAATGAATGTCACACTTGCCCATAACTGGCGTTAGATGCGGTACTTTGTGATATGATCGAAGGAATAAACGTAAGTACTTTCAGTCCAAAACCATTTAAGTTATATGCTATTCAACTGCCCAGTAAATTACAACTTTGAATTAAAGAAATAAAGTAGCGGGCATTTGATTGTGGTGGTATAAGTTTAAAAAAAGCCAGTTTTTATAATTCCAATGATACTTAATAAAATACCATCCAAAATATCATATTACAGACCTTTTTATTTATTGGAACAACAAATTAGATTTTATGTACAAATGATCAACCAGAAGTGATACTTTGCTTAACCATTTCACCATTTTTCTGAGACAGACTCATTGATTTGAAAAGTGTTGTCAGGCGTCAGCAACAAAACACACTTGTCAGGATTAAATGTGGCCTGAATCGTTAACTCCAAGAGAGACTCTTTGCTTCTTGTTTTCCAATCCCCAAGAATATGGCAGAAATGAAAAGAGATTAATGGCCTAATGGGTCCAGAGTGGGGTTTATCAGAATCATATAAAGCACAGTTTAGAAAGAATGGATATAGAAAATCACTTCCAGCACAACTTTGAGCTGGCATTGCAGTGGGAACTTCTGCTCATTTGAAAGGATGCCTTTAAGGTATCGTCTTTGTTAATTTTCAGATAGGAGACTATGGAACACAAAAATATTTTTTCTTCTGAGTTGGGTGACGCTGTTCAAAAACCCTTGCGTGTGGCAAGTATTTGGTTCAGACTGATTTGGCGTGAACTTCTAAATAGGTTTTGACAGCTGGTGATAGGGAGAAAGAAACATATCTGTCATAAACTGAGGCCACTTACAGAGGCAAAACCCTTTGGAGAGGGAAAAAGGTAGCAAATACTTGAGTTTGTGGGACGATTTGAAGTGATTAAAGCTTGTTGCTATTTAAAACATAGAATTGGCTGGTGGTCATGGGCTGGCCACATCAGATTTTTTTCAACTACGTGTTGGGTATTTAATGATCTGTATTAGATATTTTTTTCCATTTTTGTTTCTGATTATTTACCTGTTAAAAGATTTGTGTAAAATAATGCGTTTACTATATTTCATTTTTAAAGTATTAGGGTTGTTTTTTAAAGGGTTGTTCAAATGACAGTGGCATTGCTATAATAACTCAGCCATTTGAAGAGAAAGATGACTGCGCATGCCCCTATAGAGGGTGCAGAGTGCTGAGAGTGCATGTGATATCGTCAGAGCTCATTAAAAGGCATTGTTTGCAACATGGATGCCTCCAAATGGTGTCAACGCGTGGTCGTGTGGTTTTTAACTGCAGGAAAAGTGAGTGCTTCTGAAATCTATCATCAAATGCAAAATGTGTATGGCATGGAGTGTATGAAACGCGCATCAGTACTCCGATGGTGTAGGGATTTTCGTAGTGGAAGAAGCAGTACTGACGACAGGCCACGACTTAGTCAAGCACACCCAGGAAGCAGTAGTAGATGTGGACAGTCTTGTAAAAATGAATTGGCGAATCACCAGAGGAAATGTCTATGGGCATAGAAAGTGTGCACACAATACTGTGTGAAAGGTTGCAAAACCGCAAGGTTTGTGTGCATTGGGTGCCAAAACCTTTGACATAGGAGCAGAAGGTTCATTGCCTGTCTGTTTCTATGCAACACCTAATGTGGTACCATGACATGGGAAACCAGTTCTTTTCAAGGATCATTGCCATTGATGAAACATGGTGCCATCACTTTGATCCATCACTTTTGATGGTGACACTCTTCATCCCTATGCCTGAAGAAGGCTCGCATGTCCACTAGAGCTGGTAAAGTCATTTTAACGTGCTTCTTTGACGTCAATGGCCCACTACTGGTGGAATGGCTACCTGTGGGCACGACTGTCACAGCTGCCAAGTACCGTGTCACATTGCAGAAACTGAGACAGAATATCAAGAACGCTGACTTTACATGCTGTCCACATGGGGTTATCCTCTTGCATGATAATGCTCGTCTTTATGTGGCCGTGATGTGCCAAACATTGCTATGATAATTCCGCTGGGAGGTTCTTGAACATTCCCCTTACAGCCCGGATCTTTCGCCGTGTGACTACAATATCTTCGGTCCACTCAAGAAATCTCTTAACGGACCGCAATTTGCCGACGATAATCAGGTCCAAGCTGCCGTTGAAAATCGGTTTCACAACCAAACCTGGAGCTTCTTCAGCCAGGGTATCCATCGTCTGTTTCAACCTATGAAGTGACTTTGTTTAGCCTATGTATTACGTATACTATTTTAGATTAATATAGTATTTGTATACTAGTAATAGTATTTATATACTATTTTAGATTAATATCATTAAACAATTTCTCCAACTCACTGTAGTGCCACTTTCATTTGAACGACCCTTATATTATTTGTTAAAGTAATATTTGGTTTCAGTTTTTATCATAGTGCTGTCACTTAAATTATCAATCCGTATCTAAGTAACACAAAAGAACTAATTGGTTTGAAATCGCATTTATAACTAAATTTATGCTTATTGCGAGCCACTAACATTTCTAAATTTTAACTGTGATAAGTTGTAATTTTCTACAAAAAATATATACACCAATGTTGTTTATAGACAAACGATGAATTAAATGCACTTTTTTATCTTTGCTTTTTAAATAAGTGTTTATGTTTTGAAAGTAAGAATTATCAGTAAAAAGTTTCTAACATATGATATTCTATTTTGTACGTTTTTTTAATGAGGTAACTAACCTAATAGATCTATTTCTCATGTGCAGGAAATTTTCAGTGCCGTCGAAATGAGTGGATGATGGAAGTATGTTAGAAAACAACTGGTTAGAGACTGGAAATATCAAGTTGGTGCATATAGCTTTACATAGAAAAGATTTTGGCACGTGTTGTCTATAACCAAAAAGATTCGCTAATTCATCTGTTTAAGGCAAGGATGTCAAACTCGCGGCCCACAACAAATATTTTTGCGGCCCAGCCAATATATCGCCAAATAATAATATATAATAATAAAATAACATATCGACGAAGAAAAAAATGAAATGTTTACTGCTAAGTAATTAACGATAATTTATTCAGTGTTGTTAGATTACTCACAGCGAGCTGACACACACACTACTTAAATTACAAATGCGTGTGAGTAGCTTGCGTTCAGCTACCTTCGGCTTTTGGGGGACACGTGCACTCAGAATTTGTACGCATCCCCCGATAGCCGAATGTGGCCGAACTCATGGTCTCAGTTTTCCAATCATAGTTTTGTACGATATATTGGTGCATGCATGTGCATGCACTTTGCTTTATTATTAATTATTACTTAATTCATATTGTTACGGATTTCATAGTTATTTATTTAGTTAGTTTTTTTTATTTAGAATTGTAATTAGATTTGCTTCATGTTGCCTTAGCAACGCAGACGATTTTTGAAAAGACAGCTGCGTTGGAAGGTTAAAAATAGAACAGCGCGTGCATTTAATACCTAATAAATAAATATCTCGTAATTGCTGTTGCCATCCACAAAAATCCAGATATTTATAGATGTTTCCAGTATATTCGAGAAATTAATTATAAAGCTTATAAAAGCCGAGAACAAACAACTCATCTCAGTAGTAGCTGTAGTTCTAGCGAACTGTTTGTTTACTTAATGCTGTGATTGATTTGTAGCGATTTCGCTGTGAGATAGAATTAGTTTCTCTGTTTTGAATTGATTTTTGCTAAACGTTTGACATTTTGTGATATTGTTAGAATATTTTTGAAGAAATATTTCAGCATTTTGATTTATCTCTTGTGGAAAGAATAAATTTTTGTTAACTTTTTAACGTTAACCGTGTTTATTCCAGCCCTTTGTATTCAGTATGTCTATATCAAAACCAAGTGGTAGTAAAATTAAACGAAAAATCGCTGACGAACATAGAATATTCCAAGTAAAATGGGAATTAGAATATTTTTGCTGTGAAATAAAAGATAAAATAATCTGCTTGATATGTAATAATACTATTAATGTACCAAAGTTATATAATATTAAACGTCATTACGAACAACACAAATCGAAATATAACAATTACGAAGGATTAATGAGAGAAGAAAAGTTGAAAGAGCTCAAGTTAGGAGTGAAAAAGCAACAGTCCATGTTTAGTAAAGTATTGCAAGAAAGTGAAGCGGCGGTACATGCAAGCTACGTCTTGTCCGAGTTGATAGCTAAACATTCGAAGCCTTTTACTGACGGTGATTTCATCAAGGAATGCCTAATGAAAGCTGGAGAAATTGTTTGTCCTGGAAATGTGAAGGCTTTTCAATCAATTTCATTGTCTCGAAATACAGTTGCGGAAAGAGTTACTGATTTAGCCGCGAATTTAAGTGATCAGATCAAAGCAAAATCATCTAGTTTCGAAAGTTTCTCCATTGCCTGTGACGAGAGCACGGACATTAGTGGCAAAGCTCAATTAGCAGTGTTTCTTCGTTCTTGTGACAAGAATTTTAACATTTTTGAGGAATTACTGGAACTAATACCGATGCCTGGTACTACCACAGGAGAAGATATATTTACTTGTGTTTTTGGACTTCTGCAGAAATACAATCTACCTTTGGCAAAATTAAATTCTGTAGCTACAGGTGGCGCTCCATCAACGACCGGGAAAAACAAGGGCTTCGTAGCATTACTAAGAAAAAAACTTAGTGAAATTCACGGTTCAAACATTCATCATATACATCGTATTATACATCAAGAAGTTCTATGCACGAAAGTAATAAATATGGAGAATGTTTTGTCATATAAAAAGAGTTATAAATTTTATAAGATCTCGAGGTTTAAATCAGCGTCAATTCACTGCTTTCTTAAGTGAGTTAGATAGTGAATATTCGGGTTTGTCCTACTATACCGAGGTACGTTGGTTATCTTGCTCCAAGATTCTCAAACAATTCTGGGATTTGAAAGAAGAAATATGTCAGTTTTTAAAAACGAAAAATCAACACGTAAGTTTGTTTTACGATCCGATATGGATACAAGATTTATCTTTCTTGGTTGATATAACTAAACACTTAACCGATCTAAATTTATCGTTACAAGGAAAAGATCATATCATTACGAACATGTTTGACATAATTAAAGCATTCAAATGTCAACTAGTTCTTTGGGAAAAACGACTTAAAAATGAAGATTTGACGCACTTCCCGACGTGCAGCATGAACAAATCAAGTTTAGATGATACTTGTTCGTATCAAAAATACGCAGAAAAAATTTCAAATTTAACAACTGAATTTGAAACGAGGTTTAATGATTTTAGTTCCCTCGAAGACAATTTTTTTTTGTTTTCTTCGATTTTCTGAATAAGTATTGACTCAGTACCCAGCCATATGGAAATGGAGGTGTCGAGATTCAATGCAACTCAAATTTGAAAACAAAATTCATTGAAGTGGGCATGCCTGAATTTTACAAATATTTACCAGCCAGGTTTGAAAATACTCGAAAATTCGCATATGAAATTATTTCCATGTTTGGTAGCACTTATCTGTGCGAGCAGTTATTTTCAGTCATGAAAGGTAATAAGTCTCCTATTAGAAACCGTATTAAAGATGCTCACCTTGGGTCAGCGTTGAAAGTTATCACTGCCAACACAATTTCTCCCGAAACAGGAAAGATAATAGCAGAGAAGAGATGTCAAGTATCAGGGCGTAAACATTAAATTTTTCTTGCTCTTTTCTATATAAATATATGTATATGTTTATTATTGTATTATTCGAAATAAATCTACGTTTCTATGAATATTGATTTTTTTTTTGCGGCCTGCCTAAAGTTAAACCTTGTTTGTTTGGCCCAAGTGTACCTATAAGTTTGACATCCCTGGTTTAAGAGAAATTTTATAGAAGATTAGTGGAATTTTAGCAAACCTCTAATTGTTTTAGGTCAGCGTACTTCTATTTTCAATTTGATTCTGAATTCATGATACAAAAGAAACGTCACATTGAAATCTATCTTAAAAATATTAATTGTAGGGCGAGGTTGGTTACTGATCTGTATAAAAGCAGGTTATCAATTCGGGAATTATCCGAAATGTTAAAAATCGAACAAATTGACGATTTTTAATGTAATTTGCAGTTATTATAAAAATGAGTAACTGGAAAATATAGTTTGACACATTTTCCATGAATGTGGAAATATTTGGATGTTCAATTATTTTTCACTTTTTGTGAACAAATTTGGTTAGTGAAGGTTAGGTTATTCAATTATGGCAAAGCACACGAGGGCTATCTGCCTAAAGGGAGGGATGCCTTCGTGGAGGACTTTCTAAGGGAAACTGGCTCGTATACACGTTACACACGGGGAAAACCACGAAAACGCCCATGCAGCCAGCCCATTCGCGGGATTCGAGCCTCGGACGGAACTACCAGTGTTCAGCGTCTTTACCACTCGGCCGCTGGTGGACCCCTTGGTCAGTGAAGAAAAGAATTTGAAGATAAAACTAGTTCTTGCAGTTGTGTTTTGCAAGTCTTCAGATCAAGAAATGATGAGAAAAGTTTTGAGGCCGAGCTGCGAGAAAATTGCCTCACGGAAAGCAAAGCAAACCGTAAGGGGAAGTTGAGTTTAATGAATCATGAAAACAAGCCAAAAGAATTTGGGAAATCAACTTTTTATATTCATGAAAGTAAATTTTAATGTGTTTGGCTTACAACAAGAGAAACATTTTGAGAAAGCGAAATAATCAGCTTTACCCAAAGAATATTACGTCTTCATGAAACGGGGTAATAATCGAATGATTTGGTATTACATGAATATCTGTGGAGCAAGCAAGTAAAAGTTCATTGCCTGCAAAAGTTTCATATTTCAGCTTTTAAAATTAAATTTAAAGTATTCTAAAATTTATTTAATGGATATGGCAAAGCATTCTAAATTATCGAAATTAGAAGGTAAAGGAGAGGTTTGTTCCAAAATAAAAATAACTATTAGGAAAATAAGGTAAAACCCTAGAAATTTCTTATACACAAAACTTTCATTTCATAGTCATGGATAATGTCTTTAATTGGAAGACATTCCTTTTTAAATATAAACGCACATAAAAAGTTTTATATTTGCAAATGATTCTTCTGTCTGCAGTATTCTTCACCTGTTAGGCAGCTTCACATTGGACCTGCAGACTTCAAAACAAGGTCATTAGGATGATTCCTAATGTGTCTTGATTTATAAGAAATACACTTCTCCGTAATGATATAAACAGCAAATCTTAATTTTTTGTGGCAAACGTTTTCAAGAAGTGTAACAGTCGTGACTCTGAAATCATTTAGAATGTCTTTGAGTATGGCTTATCTGATCGAACAATGTATAAGAGATTATGAATAATTCACTATAACGTACGTCAGTATCACCAAAATTAAGATGATTTTTCAGGGTAGATTTTGAACTGTAAGTACTTATTTTATGTATGTTTCTTAATATCATATAGATTTTGGGCTCTTATAGATGGTGTCACTAATATAGTTCTTTTTTTAACCTGAACTTTTGATTCTTACACTGTGCTCTTTCCTCACTTGTATAGGCAAATGATTTCTCGTTCTACGGAATTTTTATATCTTCGTTATGAATGCCTTGTGGAACTTCTAGGTGATATGCCAGTAAAGGCTTCTCTTACAGGCCGAATACTGATTAATGAGAGGTGATTTGAAACATAAGATGGACCTCCCCATCTTCAGTTTTCTAGGAATGAGCCAGTACCTCTCATTTGTATTCTTCCACGGTACTGCACTAGACATCCTGTGAATGGAAACAGCAACCTTCTTCCTTGATCCAGATCTTATTGTTCATTGTCTTTATTTGGAAGTACTTTTTAGATAGCATTTACATACCGTCATTGCCCGTGTTCAATTGGGACATTTGTGATCGGAAAATTTTCGCGGAACAAGGCATTGCTGTGGAAATGATTACCGAGTTTGTGATGAATCTGATGAGATCGTATGCCATGTAATCTAAGGCGCACACATTCGGACAGCTGCTGTTGCTGATGTTATGACTGTGTAAGTTGGAAAATAAATTTTTTCATTAACTTTTGAAATCGCACTGTCTTTTATGCAGAACTTGGTTTTTATTACATCTGCTGCTAAAATTTGATTATATTAAGAAAAACAGTGATAATATGGATTGTAATCATCAATAGTAACAGATAAATAATTCTGTTATTTTTAAGGGAGGGAAAATATCATCCGGATGCATGATTGAAATCATTACAATTTGTCTGCTGCTCAACTCACTGTAGAAATCAGTAATTCCAAAGCTAAAAAATGTCTTCCAAATATTTTTAGATTAGTAGTTAATTATCACTAAGTATATATTCAAAGCGAAAACTATCCTTGGATTGCAGCTTAAACTGGTAGTTCAGTCTCGGGTTCAAATCCTGGCGAGCGGGTTGCCTGCATGGGCATTTTCACCATGTGTGGTGTGTATACGAGGCAGTTTCCTTTAAAAAGTCTCACGATGGCATCGCTCGGCTTAGGCAGATAGCCATCGAGTGCTTTGCAATAGTCAAATAAACCAAACCAAACATTCTACTTGTTGGAGGACACAGAGTTCCAATTGATTTATCTTAAGTTTTAAACCTTAAAAAATTTAAATGGTATAAATATTAATGGAAAAGGCATTCAGAACTGCATTCTAAATTCCTTATGTGTCTGATTTTATGTTTATTTTTTGTGTTCTTCTATCTGCGACACTTGTAGCAAGGGTAATATAAAATTCATATTAATTCTATTTTAAAAGGTAACTCGTGTTTATTATTTCAGGTCATATTTTTAAATATTAGCGAAGCAAAACGCTGTACGTCCTGCCGTGCCACCACATGCCTTAAATCGACTTTTATGTACATGGGTTATTTGAATTAAGGGATGCTTTTCTAGAGGATTTTCCAAGGCAAGCTAGCTTATATTCATGTTATGCACATTACAACCAAAATTACTAAACTACAAGGTATTTCCGGTCTTCCCAACCAGAAATCTTTTAGCATATGAGGTTAGTGGCCCATAGTATGCTCCAAAACAACTATGGCCCAGGGAAACTATAAATGTAAATTTGTCTTCATATCTTCCACATCTAAAAGTGAACTGATGTCATTGAACTTGAGC
>KK122268.1:216513-262852 GCA_000611955.2 Stegodyphus mimosarum
CTGATCAGAATGAATTTAGATTTTTCATATTATAGAAAAAACGTAGAAGGAAATTAAATTAGGGTATCGGATTCAAAATATTTATTTTAAACATATTGATTTCTGAGTTTTCTTAAATCAAAGAACAATTATAATTAGATATATGTTATTCAACTATCCAATAAAACAGTGCTCCGCAACCTTTTCTCACCTGTGACGCACAAAAAATCTTTCTGGAATTTCGTGGCACACCAAAAGCTAATGTATATATGTATTGATTTATACACAAAATTTACAATAAATTTTTGTTTTTAATTTGAAAAATATACATTTATAAAGCCATAACATATTTATTTATATGCAATCATAATAATTATCATAATAATCGAAATTTTTTTTAAAAAATTAAAAAACAAAAATTCTTCAATTTGATTGGTTTATTTCAAATTTAAAAAAAACAGTTTTAGAGCTATTATTTTAAATTAAAATGGTCTGAAACCAATATATTTCGTTTAAATTTATGTTTAAAAAAAGTTATATATTTTTGAGTTCCGAGTTATCAAGGAAGTGCCGAAAAAATTCAAATGCTGACACACTTACAATCACACACACAACCACACAACAGTGAAATATATAAAAACATTTAAAATGGACATTATTAAGGAAAAAAAATTGTCATTGTGTATTAAATACATGATAAAAAATTGCAAAATGTCAAATACATGTATTTGATTGCGGCACTATCCTACTCATGGCACACCGGTTGCGGAGCACTGCAATAAAATACAGATTTCAATTAAAAAAATAAATGAACGGGCGAACATTTGATTTTGTTGATATAAATTTCGAAAAACCAGTTTTTACTCATGGCCACTTACACCTAATAATATATAATCTAAATTTAAATTTTGTTTATAGACTTTCCTTCTTATTTGAACTATAAATCTGATTTTATTTACAAACGATCAGTCAAAAGTATTAAAATAAAAATCGCCCACGGAAGGCGTATGGGGATATTATTAACATGTTAAAATTTAAGGGTGTTGGAGAGTTCAAGCAAAAGATTAATAATTTTCGCTCAACTTCATACACAGAAAATGGCCTCACACGCTTCTGGAATAAATATGCTAATTGTGCATTTTGGCACTTGAAATAAATATTGCAGAGAACGGTAGGAGTCACCTGCCCCCAGAAAAGAAGCGCTATCTACGTTTTAATTTTGCTGGCAGAGCATCAGGAAAGAACACATTTTTTCACTTTTTTTTTCCTGAATAAGTGGAGTGATAATTTCGAATGAAGTTTCAAACTAGCCTTCATCCAAACTGATGAAATTTTCGTAACTTTGGATGTCCTTGCCCCGAAGTTTATTTAAAATTTGATTTAATGCTCCCAATTCATCACGGCGAGGTACCCAGTCACGTAGTGATTTCCTTTTCTTCTTTTTTTTCTCCCCCCCCTGAACAGAAATGAATTCGTGGAAACTGCATCGCAAACTTCAAGCACTGCAACTGCCCCATTTTGCGAACAAACGGAGACGAGTTGTCTGTCCGGCTCTGATTGATGTAAACAATCTATCAGATTACAGGTCCGTTCACTCTGTTCGAGATGCCATTACGAGGGGCTCGCTGAAAGTCACTCGGAGAAATGTAAACTCGCCTTTAGATGGGAAAGTTTGGCAGGACCTCCGCAGGTGGTTTGCAAAGGTTTGGTCTTTTTTAGTAAAACAAAAACAATCAAGACGTAGATGAATTGATTTAAAATTTAGGGGAGCACATTCTCTAAACGCATTGAGAAGTGGGGAACTTACGCGAATATTTTAAAGTTTTTCAAAGCTGACGCTAAAGAGTTGGGGGGGGATACGGTATTTTTCCAGATATGACACATGTAAAGGCTGTATTTTACAAAACAAGTTTTGAATCTTGTATATGTAATGGCATTATTATATCTATCGACGTGTTACTCTAGAAGAAAATTTTCTGAGAAACGGGGTTCTTTTTACATTGGAGGGTTCCTATCCGGAACAGTATCACTAGAACCGATGTCTCAGCTGCGGACGCGAAATATTTTTCAACCGAGGGGGAAATCTTTTGCTTATAGCATGTGGGTTTTCTCCAAAGAACTGTTTTTTGTTGTGTAATTCAGCCAATCAAATATTCTGAAAGTACAGATTCCTAAGGTCATGCTTCTTTGTCACACAGTGCAGATAACTTTCAATTTAATAACAGTCTAAGTGACCTACACTCAACTCATAGGTAACTGCTCCAAGAAGGATGTCTTTTGGACCTGGATTATTAAATTTCTCATCAGCCAATTCGGCACTAGAAAAATCTTAACTCGAATAATAGTTTTGCATGAGGGAGTAAAATTTGTCAGACGTTTTGGAACAGCTAAAAAATTAAAATTTCTAATGTAACTTTTATCTTTATTTCATACTGAGGCATTAACCTTAAATTTTTATCGACAATGAAGCATCATTTAAGCCCAAAACTAATATATTTTCTACATTTTTTCTCCTTTATTTCTAACTGTTTCACACATTTCAGCGTCAAAAGATTTGACTCGTTTGCTACGCCTCGAATGAATAGCACTTTGCCCTGATTTTCTTTTCCGTCAAGTAATAAACAATTCTTGACGCTTAAAACACCATAGTTCTTTTATTCGAAAAATTGCTCATGACTGACCTTGACAAAATTCTGGTGCTGAAGCATGGGGTGTCTTACTGATTTGCCAGGGTTCGTACGGTCCTTAAGAGTCCTTAGGTTTTTTAGAATTGATTTTTGGTCCTTAAAAGTCCTTAATTTCGCCCAAAATCACTAGAAGGTCCTTAATTTTAATCATCTAAAATTTCAGTCCATTTTTACGACTGCTATTTCAAGTGCAAATTAGCATTTTCAAGGAATATTTTTGGTGATTCACTGACAAATATGGTTATTGTTTGAATTTGTTCCTATTTCTAATATAAACGGTGCGATACTCGAGTTTCTAGGCAAAAAATGAAACATAGGCATTTCGAAACTGTTTCTTTTTTCTAATAAAGAGCTCTTAAACAACTTTTCCTTTTTGGGGATGTGAATTCTTTTATTAAACGGTTCTAAATTTGGCTACAAAAATGTCTTCGTCTTTAATTTTTCATAGTAAGAGTTTTTCCCCATGTAATTGTCTCAATATTCAGAACTTTCAAAGTGTGTGTGATTTTTTTTTTTTCAAATACTTCTGACTTTTCACTGTTGCAGAATTGGTAGTGGTAGTCTTTCTTTCGGATTTTAGACATTGCACCTTGGAAAGTCTAGAAGGATTTGAATGCAAGATTTATAGATCTGAGATTCTAGAAGATTCCAGAAAAATGTGACAAAATGAAAAATGTTTTCATAGTATTAACTTCTAATGGATGTATTATACAGAATGTCTGTGATGAACTGCTTACTCTTTGGAGAATTTTTGGGAGAACAATGAAAACCTAATATTTGAATGTTTTACTTCTGATCTTAGAAGTCTTTTTCTTAACATGATTATTCGCCCCCCCCTTTTTGTTTTTTTCCCTAAGCAGAAGCATGGAAAATATCAATAATGCTTCTAATGCTGGCACATGGACACGTATCTACAGAAAGGAATTTTCTTTTAAAAAAGAATTGAAAACTAACAATTTAAAAGATTATATGTATCTTATGTATCTCAATGCATGACACGCAGGGTTGGCGTTAGGCATTTTTGTACTTGTTGCAGTCTCTGTGGGTCCTAAATTCTGCTCCCAGTGCCTGTCCTAAATTCTAAAAGTTTTGCTATTTCTATATTTTATTGCTCTGTGCATCGCTGAAATTCTGCCGCACCGGCTTTGACCATATATCATTTTATATTTACTCTCAATTTTCATATTATTTAAGGAATAAAATTAGCAGCTTCTTCTGTATATTTTAAATACATGTAGTTTTTAGAATAACAGAAATCTTTAAATAAATCCAAAAATTCTGAAATGCAGAGGAAACTTATTGAGAAAAGAAACTGAATGCATAAAGAGAAAGAAAATTATTCTTTAAATATATGTACAGTTAGTATTATGTAAATTAGCCACTTGTTTATAATTTCAGCTTGTACTATAGCTTCTCCCTTCTTTTCCTCACCAGAATGCAAATCGTATGGATAGTATTTAAACTGAGGTTTTTTTATTGCAAGACAGAGAGTGTTTCTGGTTTATGCTTGCTCGCTGCATTAGTTCCTGCCAGCTGTGATAATTTGTAATTATTCAGCATTGCGTTATCGCTACCGATATTTGAATCTGTTATGATTATGGGTTACTGAGCCAGCTTAGATTAAAATTAAATTGGGTTGTCTTTGACTACTAGCCCAGAATTTTAATTTGAATTTGACTCTTCCTGTTTAGTTACATCGCCATGAGCTGTAGTTCATTCTGCTAACATAAACACTTATATTATAAGTTCTGTTTAAATAAAGAGGTTTATTCTAACTTTTATCTGACTTTATAGTTACTTTCAGACATGACGATAGTTTCCTTCATGCTTATCAAGAGTTTTGAACTATTTAACTTTTACTAGATCATATAAAACCTCATAGGTATAATGTCGAGACACTGACAAGGTAGGAGACGAAGCCGAAACTAATGCGAACATTGGTTTCCTTATTGAAACAAATTTCTCATTGTTAAAAAAGATGCTTAAAGAGAAGGAAATTGATATAAATTAGCCATAATCTCTGGGAAGGCTTCAAATTAAAAAGACGCATAAATATTTTGTTGAGTATTGTTGCTTCAAAACATAAACCTGTTGTAGCTTTTAATGTATTGTTATCCTGATGTCGTTTAAGAATCAATGTCATAAATTACGTGTATTTTAAACTGTGAAATGTTATTAGACTGTGATTTTCATCAAATATTTTAAAAAAATAAATAAAATTTAATAGTGGCCAGGTAAATCTATAATATCTACTACCTGCCTAACTACATAATTCAATTATTGGTAACTAATTGCTCACCTATAAAAGTTATCTACATCGAGCCCTTCATTTATCCTTACCATGGTCACAAAATACAACACAAAATGTAAAAATTACTATAAAACATATTCCTTACAGCTAGTAAGACTTAAAATAATACAAAACAACTTATCACCTCTGGTGCTTTAGTGGCTTAATGGAACCTTAATGTATGTTAACTGTATTACAACTCCAGGAACTCTGCATGAAGCTACGACACTAGCTGTGTGAGACAGACAGAGCATAACTTTCAAAAACCCTGCCAACATCGGGCATTCAGGTCAGTTCTGATCGGCAAGTCTCTCTTTAGGCGAGCAACAGCAGTGACAACAACCAGTCTTCTGTTATGGATTTTACTTCTCACTTTAACCTATGCCATTTGATATAAAATCGCCCTGCTATTTACAAAATCTCTAGACTGAGCAAGTACTTAACGAAATGAGACATAAAAGAAAAAATCAGCATAAAGCTAACCACTAGTAAAACGTAAATAAAATGTCACTAATCTTCTTGAAAATATGTCCAACTCTTATCAGTGTAAAATGTGTAATACTTATTTGACAAATTTTACAAAAATGATTTTATTCTCGAATTTATTTTATAATTATGCTTAATAGTAGTGGATCCTACTTACTGATCTATTTTTCATTACTTTGGCATAAGGAAAGTGAAGTTCAGGCGTAGACTTTAATTGAATTTATGCAGTTCCGATTTGCTGACAGGTCTTAATTTGTTTCTTTAATGGCCCTTAAAAGCCCTTAATAATACACAGTTCAGTCACATTAATGTGACCATCTGTCAAAAGCCAGAATAACCACCTTTCGCAGAGCGGACTGCTGCGAGACGTGCAGGAAGAGAGTCACATAGGTCCCTGAAGGTGTTCTCTGGGATGTTGAGCCATGCCGACTCTAATGCCGTGGCCAGCTGCGCTAGATTACGCGGTTGAGGATCCATGGCGCGAACAACTCGATCGAGATGGTCCCACAGATGCTCGATTGGGTTTAAGTCAGGTGAGTTTGCTGGCCAGGGGAGGACGGTAAACTCATCCTGGTGCTCTTCGAACCACGCACGTACACTGGCAGCTGTATGGCACCTCGCATTGTCCTGCTGGAAGATGCCATCATCCTGAGGAAAAACAATGCGCATGTAGGGGTGAACATGGTCCGCAAGGACAGATGCGTACTTGTATTGATCCATTGTGCCTTCCACAATGATCAGTGAACCTAGAGAATGCCAGGAAAACATTCCCCAGACCATAATGCTCCCGCCTCCAGCTTGGACCGTTCCGGCAATGGTTGCAGGGTGGTTCCTTTCAGAGGTTTCACGCCTTATACGCCAACGTCCATCTGTCCGATGGAGCATAAAACGCGATTCATCCGAAAACGCAACCTGTCGCCACTCAGTGGACGTCCAGCTGCTGTACTGGCGTGCAAATTCTAGCCTTCGCCGTCGATGAACAGCAGTCAGCATAGGTGCACGAACCAGGCGTCTGCTTCGGAGGCCCAGACGCAGCAATGTTCGCTGAATAGTACTTTGGGAGACACTTTTGGTAGCCCCTTGGTTCATTTTGGTGGTCAGTTGCTCAACGGTAGCCCGTCTATCTGCCCGAACGCATCTCCGCAACCGTCGTTCGCCTCTGTCATCTATGGCCCGTGGTGCACCACATTTGCCACGTCGCTGATTTTGCACAGTCCCATTTTGCCATGCACGGTACACTTTTACCACGGCGGCACGCGAACAGTTCACAAACTCAGCCGTTTCGGAAATGCTTCCACCCTCGGCCCGAAAGCCAATGATCATGCCCTTTTGGAAGTCGGATAAATCGCTTCGTTTCTGCATTACGCCAACGATTGAAATGTTTTCCGAAGCCCTCACACACCCTTTATATACGCTCAACTGCACTGTGCTGCCACCTGCCTTCTGTGATTGGTTATTTAACTCTGACATGGAAAGTACGTGGTGGTCACATTAATGTGACTGGACTGTGTACTTAATTTTCATGTGCAGAAATGTGTACGAACCCTGTTTGCGAGTCTGATGCATTAGGAGCACTGCTTCTGCTTTATTTGTTTAGTTCTCCCCCAGTTCCTCTGGTTCAATGGTGAAGTGATGACACTTCTTTAAAAAAAAATCATGTTTTGCTTTATAGTTAGATGCTTTATGGTGTGAAATTGAACATAATTTATTATTTTTATGACTTCTACTTTTCCATTATCCAGTAAATTTAAATAATTTGGGAATTTGGCTTCTTAATGGTTTTTGTTATTACACAAATCATCTTTAAATTATTTACATTTTCTCCCAAAACGCTCAAAGTCATCTTTGACAAATTTCGTTTTACACTTATAAATGTTTTTAGCAGCGCTAATTATTTGAGTATGGTTCTTAAAAAACTCTTTAACAATTCTTTTAAAATAGGCAAATTCTCTTTTTTAATGTACCCACCAGTATTTTGTGTCAGCATCAAATTCTTAACTCATCAAAACAACTCATAGGCAAAGGACTCATAAACCCAGTATTATTGGCTAAAATTTCAGAAATGGCCTGTAACGAAATGAAAAATGTGTCCATAATATTAACACTGAGTGGAGACGTGTTTTACAGGAAGATTGTGATAAATTTCTTTTACTATTTAGAAAAATCTTTGGAAAAACCTGTGAAACCAAAATTACATTAATTTTCTATTTTTGATCCCAGAAGTCTTTCTCTCGACTTATTTCCCTTTCCTTTATGTTCTCTTTCTTTATTTTCATTCTTTTTACTGTGACCTGGAACGGAAAGTTACAAAAATGGTTCTAATGTCATCACAGGCAGGCATCTGTGGAAAGGAAATGTTAAAAGATATTAATAATTTAAGACATTCTCTTTATATTCTTCATTGCGCCATTTCTCATTTCAGAAAATTTTCTGGATGGCAGATTTTAAATATCTGCAGTTTTTTAGAGCATCAAAAATCTTAAACTAAATGTTGAAATTCAAAGATAAAATGAAAAATTATTGAGGAAGAAATTGATCCCATAATCAAAAGGAAATTGTGTTTCGAAAGGATATTATTGAACATATTAACACATTAGAAGATGAAGCAAAGTCTAATGGAAACATTAAGTTGTTTATTAAAGCAAATGAATGTAGATAATGTGTTTTAGAGAACGAAATTGATATAAATTAGCTAAAATATTCAGAAAATGTTTTAATTAAAAAGACAGATAAGCAGTGTAGAGTTATGAATATTTTGTAGCTTGTAATGTATAATTGCTTTTATGTCTTTTTAAAACTACCGTAAAGCTTATGTGTGTAATTATCTGTTATATGTAACTAGAAAATTTTCTTTGATTATCATTTTAATAGTGCTTTTTAAACGAATATTTTTTAAAAATAATTTTTAAATAGTAAAAACATCACTAAATAAAACCAGAGAGAGCGTTAATTCTCAGTATTATCTGCTTCCACTGTCAATGTTTTGCACACGGAGAGCCTTTTTGCCATAATCTGCCTAGATGTTTCAATTGCGGTAGATTATCTCACCTAAACCTGTGATTTGAAAAATGATAACTAGCCATATGGTTTTCTTAGTCAACAGTGTCATGTTTCGTCATTATGAATTTTATCCAAAAATTCACAACAAAAAGTCCTCCGAAAAGCTAGCTACGGAGCTGCCTAAAACACTCACCAAGAAACCTGCCAAAGCTCGGGAATTCTACTCCTGATGATAAAGCTGCTGTGAAAACTTCAGCTACAAATTTCTGACACAGGATGTAATCTCAAGACTGAGTCCCCCTTTGATTATGCACTGGATAAATTAGTCACGACTCTCAAAAATCTGAAATCGTAGGAGAAAAAACTACAGCTTATGCTGCAATTCATCAGACTTACTAATGAACTGGATTTGTAAATTTTCAGCTACCGTGTATAATGACTGTGTATAACTTCTCTTGGGCAAACTAGATGGTGTTACCTTTCAGGCAGTGTTGGTCACGTCTAGCTTCATGACTGCCTTTTTGCTCTGGCCAGTTATGCCTGTAGCCCATTTTTTACATTTCATGACTCTCCTTTTGAGTTTCTACTGTGGTAAATACATTTCGCCATTAGTTTGTGAGTTAGAACGAGAACGTCAAGAGATGCATTCAGTAGGCATTGTTGTGTGAGCGTCTGATTGACGGTGCTGTGACACAGTTGATTGTCTGTGTGCGGGGTGAGGCAGCAGAACAACCAATCGCATTCAGAATACCAATACAGCGATTTGTTAAAGGTGATGTGTCACCGTTAGTTTTAGGATCATGCTGTGAATTAACCCCTTAAATAGAAAGGGAGATTCAGAGTCTGAAGTTTGTGTTCGATTGCTGTCTTGCCACCTGTAGGTACATCCAGGATCTGTGATTTCACAGTCTACTGGACGTGACGTGCTTTGGCTGCTTGTTTCTCTAAGGAGATTTTAATATTTGCTATCGTCTTGTTCATCTCAATTTTTATTAAGACCTTATTTCTATATATTGCTATCGTGTAATCACATAGTATAGTTAATTTTACTTAATAATTTATTTGATTAGGTTACTAATTGTTCTTATTGTTTGTGAGTCATCCTTAAGGCTTTCACCTCGTCTGCTTGACAGAGGTCTCGCTGACTTCCATTATACATTATCTGCTGAAAAACTTCTGTGGTTTTTAGTGGGATGTGGTTTTTACTAGCACTCACTATTGAATTTGCACAGGCTGCTTTTCTGTTTGGAATCTGACTGGGCTGATATTTGGATTATAGATGCGGTACTTAAGGTGTTTGTAATTACTGCTGAGAAACTCTCAAATAAGAAGGGAAATAACGCTTTCACTGCCAGAGAAAATGTGGAACTTGACCTTCTTTACAAGGTTTATGGAGCATTATTAGCAGCTCAGCAAGTTATAGATTCCTCAAATGACACTACACAAGATGTCTTATTTAAAAACTCTTTGGAAGGAGAATGGAAAATAGTAAAACACAAATGAAATAAAGGCTTGCTGAACCAGACTAATGCTCATGTGACTAAAGATCAGAACATAGTTCAGAAGTTTAATTTGAACATAAAATCATAAGCGATCGCACAGTTGGTAAAACACAAGAAGAAAGAAACAATTACATATAAATGAATGTAATCCCACTGAATCATTGTCACAATTATCCGAAAATAATAGTGTACATGCGCAAGGAAGCATGGATACACCGGAATCGGAATCAATTAAAACCATAAATGGGACTCGGAGAGAAAAATCCCCAAAAAGGGCAAACTCCATCTGCAATTTCCATAAATAATAAAAAGTACAGTTGGGCACAGTTAAAAATTTTGTTTGCTGAGCACATGTCTGATACAACTGACTATACTGGCTTTATTCAGGAAAAGGACTTAAAGTCACTAATGTGGCCATTCATCGCAAGATGACTCGTATTCTCAATGACGAAAATGTTGAATAGCACTCTTTTATCTTCTCTGAGGATAAGAATTTGAAAGTAGTAATAAAACACCTTGCGCATAATACAGACAGAAAAAAGATAAAAATCGATCTCGTAGATAAAAATTATGTTGTCATTAATGTTACACATTACGTTTCAAAGACAAAACCAAAAAATATTCACTATGTCTGGTAACATTGCTTAAAAACGAAATCTCTAGGAAAATACTAGAGATGAAAAAATTACTTGGCTGACATATCGAAGTGGAGGCGTACAAAGGACGCTCTAGTCCAATCCAGTGCTTCTGATGCAAAGGCTTCCGTCATTTGCAAAGCTCTTGCCGTAATGAGTTTCGCTCTGTGAAATATGATTTAAATCATGACTCCAGGGAATGGCAAAAAGATAAAAATGAACCTGCTTTATGTGTGTGAACTGTGACCAAGGACATACTGCTTCCTTTAAAGGTTGCGAAAACTAACTTTATCCGATCAAAGAAGATCAGATAAAAACAAAGAAGATCAGAGATTTGTTGTAAATAAGGCCTTTGCCGATTTCCTTAAATCTGTAAATGGTATGAACCCAAACATGATCTCAGAAGCAATAAAGATTCTTGAGGATCTTGCAACATCAGGAAATTTGATTAAAAGCTGAGGTATACAACTTTCAGCTCAGAGCGTTAAGACTGAAGAACCACTAAACGCATCAAAGAAAAGTGATACTAATGAACAAATTTAGCAGTTTAAAACTGAGCCCATAAAAGTGAGTTTTTGGAATGCAGCATGCCTTCACAACAAAATTGAAGAATAAATAAATTTCTTGGAAGGATACAATACTGACATCAGCACTGGTACGGAAACCTTTGCCGCACTGGGTGATAAGCCTCACATTCTAAATTATTGCACCTACAATTATGATTGGCTGCATTATAGAGGATGGGGTATGGCTATTCACGTCAAGAATACGTTACAGTCGTGTCTATCTCCGCCGAGAGAAATGAGGTTTTTGAAAGTGTTAGGATTGTTTTTACCCGTCCAGACTTTGGAAATTTGTATTTTTGTGCATTATAGAACTAGTCAAATAATAGACTCACTGCTACCATATTTAAGCATATTTCGCCTGACGACACGCAAACTCTAGTTGCAGGTGACGGGTTTTTGAGGTCTGTCATAAAGACCTGTATTTAAACAGCATTTATTAGCTAAATTTGTTTTAATTACTTATTTTAGGTTCTGTTTTCATAAACTTAAAATTCATCAAGATGATATTCACATTATTAAAGAAAGTAAGAAAGCAAAATACCTTAAATGTAAGCTAATATTATGCACCCAGTGTAAAAAAATCTCATGACTGCATAAAGGCAGTCATGCTGCTCAGAAGGTTAAATGCCAAGTACATTGACTGGAGGTGCAGATGCAAATGGGCAAAATTTGTGTAATTTTATAACAAACTGTGGTATCACACTTAATTTTCCTTTAAAATTCGGACATCTTTAATATTTGACCTGCTTCTCTTAACTCCTTTTTGTAAATTGGTGAGTGGACATTGATTTATATATCAATTATCATTGATTGTTGTATGGTTAGATAAAATTATAATAATAGAATAAAAAGTATTTTGATGAAATTATATTAATTCAACAAACAATTAAAAAAATACGTTTTCCATTCTTGAAAACGCATAACAATTTAATTACGTAAAACTTAATATCATCCCCTTTTATCAACTAAAAAATTGTGTTTAATTATTCACGTTTTTCCTCTTACTAAAATGTTTTAAGATAATTAGGTCTTTAACAGTTTTGTTCGTGATTAGAACTGTTATGGAATTTAATGAGACCGTTTGTAAATGCGTTTGCTTATATGTGATCCTTGTAGAAATTTTTTCATATATATGTATATATATGAAATATAATGAAAATTTAAAATGAGAAAAAAATGCAAATAATTTTATGACTGTCCTTTCAAATATTAGTCCATTAATTTCATTTCAAAGTTATATAGTAATCGAATAGGTCTCTTTGTAAGTCCTGTTGGTGTTCTGGCACACAGATTCTAGCTTTTGAATCACATCCAGAACACAGCCATTTAATACAACCGCACTTCCAAACATGCTTTGATAAATTTTCGTCATGAATCAGCACTATGTCACCAACTTTAAATGATGAGCATTCTTTTGGAGTTACTCGATACGTAGAGTGGAGTTCTAACAGATGTACTTTTCTGCAGCGTTTCCAAAAGTGATTAACGGCTTTCTGTTGATGTTTTAATTTTCTGGTAAGCCTTCTTTTGTTGGATTTATATCCAGTGATTACAGCTATTCCGTGATGCAGTTAGTTTTTTCCTCACCAAGAAATGGGCTGGAATTAAGGGTCTGGTTCGGAGGGCTGCTAATAAATATAACACAATGGTGTACAGTTGAGAACTGTCTGTCAGTCAATGTCGTTTTCGTTTCATCAAAAGTAAAACAAGTCCTACCAAAGACATTTTACAGTGGTGACTTCGGGTGTGAACCATCCTTTCCCCAAATCCGCCCCACCATGAGGCTCTAGGTACAGTAAATTTCCATGTTATTTCGTTTTTCGAGAAAAAGTGTAGAACATATCCTTTTGAAATGTTCTTCCACGTTTCTTTCTCTACTTAATCAATTGATAAATGTTTTAGCATTATCAATATAAATTATTTTACTGAGTGCTCTTCTTGCAATGAACCTTCGAAGAGCTAGACTAAAGATGTCAGTGCTTAAATTTGTTACCAAATCTAGATGGATGGCCCTTATTATTGCTTATGTAAATAATACAATTATAGGCCTTTTCTGAATCAGATGAAGTTTTGATATAAATCAGTGCCGCAAAATCTATTCCAATTGTTTTAAATAGTGGAATTTCAATAAGCCTGTCTATTGGTTATGGCACAATTATTTCCTTACCTGGGGTAGCATTAGATCTTTTATAAATTATGCAGGTTTTTAGAACAGATTTCACGCATGTTCTTCCTTTGATAATTAAATATTTCTCTCGAAGATGTGCTAAAGTGGTAACTACTCCAAAGGGATATAATCTCTCATATGTTTCTGTAATCAACTACTTAAGAAATTTAGATTTGTCAGGGAACCCATAAGTGTTTTTCTCGTTCTTGGAATTCAGAGCATTGCAGTCTGCTTTTCAACACAAGCAATCCATTTTCATCTAATTCAGGATTAAGATTATATAAATTTGATTCTTTCTTGGTCGATTTTCCACATTTTAACTGGTGTATTTCAGTGTTAAGTGCAGGTTCATGAGTTCATTTTGTCAGGACTTAGTGTTCGATGCATATTCTTGGCAAACATCTTCGTGAACTCATTAAATCCTGATCTGGAACAGGGAGCTGAATGCAGCTATGTTCTGTGGTAGAATACTGTGATTAAGTTGGACAATAACTGCACTTGAAAGGGATTTAAAATCCTCTTTTATTAAATCAACGATTATTTAAAACCACTTCCCAACTCGGGAGGGATACAGAAAAGTAGAGACCGCACTTGGGTCTAAAATGAACAATCAAATAATATTTAAACTAAAGCTAAATAGAAATTAAGTAGTTGTTGCTCGCAGAGCTATAACGCGAGGTTGGCCTCTAAACTAAATGGTGCGTAGCAAGATTTACTAATACTGACGCACTTGGAATTACTTCAATAAGCAATCACGTAAAGCGCTATGGCTTAGAATTTAAATGCTAGCTAGTCAGGAGAACGTCGAATAGCGTGACCGTGGTCTGAGACTAAAAGCTCCACTGAGAGGTTTCTACCTCCAGTTTAAATACTCCTTGGCTCCACTTCAAATTAGCATAAAGCTGAAAACGCGCGCTTCTTCTAACGGGAAGTGGAAAATGAGAACAGATAGAAAAGAATAAATTAAAATAAAACTTTGTTAGTTTAACTAAAACCTTCCAATTTAATCCAATACATTTCTGCCTTATCTGATTTAAAGCTGTCAATGTCGATGGATCGACTTCCACTTGAATTTTGTATAAAGCGCATTATCGATGTTGTGATATGGTACATATTTGTAAGATTGCTAAAAGCTAATTCTCAAAAGCTAATTTGCAAACGGACGCATTTTTAATTTTTTTCCTTTTCATCACTGTATGTGGAGCCAAAGAGCGACCATCCAAATAAGCTTTCACATACGAAAATCGATTTTGTGATTTTGCCTGCTGTCCCTGGATACTTATGTCCTGGAACTGTACTTGAAAGCTACACAACGTATTCCACTTAGACAACTCGTAGGTTTCTAACTTGCTTGTGATATCTGTGTTAAGCGTAGGCGGATAAGTCATTGCGGCAGAAGTTGTATCTGCACTAACTACATATACACTGGTCATCATAAATTAAGTAAAAATCACAAACAAAGCGATAACTCCCTCAAAAATAAACCAAACCGTGTAAAATTTGAATATGTTGCTAAGTATGAGTAGCTGAGCAAAACTGCAATATGCAAATTAGTGGCGCTGCACCCGGAATACGTCATCTGCGAGGAGCATAAAAATCCATGTTTGAGAGCAAGCCCACATATTTCACTGTGATAATGTCATCAGAAATCTGAGGTAGCCAATTCGTAACAATGACCTCCAGGCATCATGGATGGAGAGGCATTGGGAGACTAGAGGCAGGGCAAAGTCAAACAGAAGTGGCCAAATGGCTAAATGTGAGTCCTGTGGTTCATAGATTTTGGGGAAATTTCAAACCACAGATTCGGCGTCTAGGAGGTTCAGCCAAGGACGGCCAACTGCTACGACGAGCGCCGATATTTGACATTATGTGCACGCAGGAATAGAACCGGTACTCCGACTCTTCTTAGATACTCCCTTGCTGCAGCTACCGGAAGGTTGATGTCAACGTCAACTGTGCGTAGACGGCTTCACGAAGGTGGTCTGTATACGAAGCGACCAGCCATTTGCCTGCCGCTCACGTCACGCCATAGGAGGAATCGTGAGTCCATCTTTAGTCTAGAAAGCGATAGTAGGCGTTATTTGATATGGAGAACACCTGGAACCCATTATCATCCGTCAAACATCCGTGAAAGAAATGCATACGGAAGAGGCAGTGTCTGCGTGTGGGGTGGCATCTCTTTGGGTGGACGCACAGACCTCCATGTCTTTCCAAGAGGAACCGTGAATGCTCAGGTTTATAGAGATGACATTCTTGATTCTTATGTGCGCCCATATGCCGGGGCAATAGGTGATGCTTTCCTGTTACAGGACGACAACGCAAGACCACACAGAGCTCGCATCGTAGATGATTATCTTCATCAGGAAAAATTATGCGCATGTAGTGGCCAGCTCGATCCCCGGACGTGAATCTTATCGAGCACGTTTGAGATGGTTTAGGAAGACGTCTAGCTGCTCTCAATCCGCCCCCTCAGAGCCTTGCCGCACTTGCAACTGCTTTGCAAGAGCAATGGCTCTCACTTCCTATGGAACTGATAGACCGCATAATTCAAAGCATCACACATATCTGTATGTGCTGTATTGCTTTTAGAGGCAATCATATTCCATATTGAAGGTACTTTTCGTATAGCAAACTGACACCTTCGATTTGTTCATTTTATACATGCGCTAATTTCTATACTACCATAATTGTCTTTTAATTTCTTTTTATGTTATTTGATACCTTACTATGTGTTGTATATTGTGGGAAAGTTTCATAAAATTTTACATGTAACTTTTTCAGTAATCTTGATTTTTTGTGATTTTTCCTTAATTTATGATAACCAGTGTATTTCGTTTGTTAATTTTCAGATTCTTTAATGTAACCTTGACAACGTCATACATTTTTTGTTGTGTTTTAAGCGTTCCAAAAGAGTATACTACTAATTTCACCTTTCGTACAACTGGGAAGTTTAAATGTAATATTAATTCTTTCATAATAAATGTCTGTTGACTACTACTGTCAAGAAGACATAAAGGAAACTTCGACTTTGAAGTCCGATGATATTCTTAGCAATCGAAGATATATAATTATGAGGATCAAATTAGGTGCATAAGATTTCAAACTTAACAACATTTATTTCATCTGCACTTTCAAGCTACTCACGTGTGTATCCCACAGCGTTCAACAACTTATCAGGATCTTAGAAGAGAAAATTTGTACTCTGTAATCAGGTGCTGCCGTCTCTCGGCTGTGCTGCGGTTAAATCGGTAGGATGTTTTTTTTTTTCAAGGCTTTTTCAAATAGAATAAACCACAACAGTATTTTACGCAACATGTTTGCAATAAAACTGCATTATATAAATCCGATTTTTTAATATCCCATTGAGAAACGGAGGTTACTATCGCATCACTATCATTTTTCGGAACTTCAGTAGGCTTTTGACTTGGTTTCATGCATATCGAAGTATTATGAATTATTACCGCATCTTTTGCAATGCTGAATCAGAAATATACACTTTGCAGCAACATGGAATTTCCTGAAACATACGAAACACCTCCCTTCATTCTTTAGTTTTCTACGCTTCTCAGGAATGGGAAGCGATTTACAGAAATCAGTAACATATTCCGAACTGTTGCAGAAAAAGCAGTTATTCATAACACTAGTTATCAGAGCAGATTAAATTGGTAGAATTTTTTTAAAGGCTTTTTTCAAATAGAATAAACCCATAACAAGAGTATCCCCCCGTGAACAACACAAAACTAGCATAAACAGGAGGGAATTTGAATGCTGGTTTGTCAGTTGCTGAAATCAATTACATATATGAAATTAAATAAAAATGGAAAACAAAATAAAAGTAATACAAGTTGAATATAATTGACGTAAATAAATGAAAATAAGAGTTTTTCAGTTCTGAAATAAGTAGAGCATAAACATGATATGATGAACGTTTAAAAGGAAATAACTGATGAGTAATTACGTGCAGGTTAACCAATTTCTGTATTGAGTCTCTTGCAAAATTTCACAACTCGCCCAGATTTTGTGGTTTTGGAATGGTTGACAGAGTTTTCATTAGTGTTTTCTGGGACTTTAGATTCATGCTTATGAGGGATTTGTTGTGCTTCATCATTATATATGAACGCAGGTTTCACTCTATCTATGGAAACACTGTTTTGTCTGCCATTTATGGATATTTTTATTACTTTCTCACTTCGACTTATGACTGTGTGGTTTCTGTATATGGTTAAGTGACGGGTGTTGTTATTTTGTCCACACAAAGGAAAACATGTGTACACTTTTTCAATTGTGGGTGCTCAAAGATTTTTGTTTGGTGATTTTTGTTGGGAAACGGCTTTAACTGTTGCATTTGTGCCTGGTGTTTCTGCACATACTCATATGATGGAGTTGTATTTTAGACACTTTGAGAAAATAAATCCACTGGAAGTCTTAATGAATTTCCATACACAATATCAGCACTTGATGCCTGTATGTCAGTTTTAACAGCAGCTGGAATGCCAAGGAGAACTGTAGGTAATGATTCAGTCCATCTTGGGTTTTCATGGGCTTCGAAATAATTTTTTAAGACTGTGAAGGCGTTTCACCAAGCCATTTGCTTGGGTATGAAAAGCTGTAGTGCGAATTCTTGTTGTTCCCATAATTTGTGTGAACCACTAAACAGAGAGGACTCAAATTGGCGACCTTGATCTGTGGTGATGGTAGAAGGGCATCCGAAGCGGGATATCCATCCTTCGAACAAAGCTCTGCATACTGTTGCTGCTGTCATATCAGCGATGGGTATCACTTCTGACAATCTGGTAAACCTGTCGATGGTGAGGCAGTACAATTTGCCCTCAGAAAGAGGCAAGGGTCCTATTAAATCCACATGCAGATGGGAAAACCTTGCATCTGGTGTAACAAATGTACCCAGAGGTGTTTTTGTATGCCTGTGAACTTTGGATCGCTGGTATGCATCACAACTTTTTACCCAATCTTTAATATTCTTTTTCATATTGGGCCATACATAGCGAGCAGAAATTAACTTGCAGGATCCTCTCATTCCTGGTTGCGAGAGGTTGTGAAAATGGTTGAACACTATTTTACGAAAAGATGCTGGCACGAGAGGTCTTGGAATTCCAGTTGATACGTCACACATGAATTTTCATGTTGACACTGGGCTGGGCATAGACTTTATCTCTAGTGAATGATTGGTGTTTTGCAGATTTTGTAAATCATTAGCTTTTTGAGCATGACTAAATGCTTCAAAATCAAGAAATGTGGAATTTAAAATGTTGTTTATCTCAATTCTGGATAATGCATCTGCAACTGTATTATTTACACCATGGTATGACGAATGTCTGGGCTAAACTGAGAAATGAAATCAAGTTGACGCCACTGGCGCGGGCTGCACTTTTCTGGATTTTGCTTGAAGGCGTAGATAAGAGGCTTTTGATCAGTAAAAATGATAAAATCTCGATCTTCGAGCATGTGCCGGAATCTCTTCACCGCAGTGTAAATGGCCAATAGTTCTCGATCATAGGTGAAGAATTTTCGTTGAGTTGGTGAGCTTGACAGAGAAGAAGGCAATCGGTTCCCAGTTGGTTGTGTTGAGTTGCATCAAGCAACCACCAACTGCGAGGTCACTGTCATCAATCCAAACACTAAGTTTGGCTTCTGGACTTGGGTGACGAAGGAGAGTTGCGGTAGCTAGTGCATTTTTGGCATCCGTAAATGCCTGTTCTCCAACCTCAGACCATTGAAGTGTTTCTTTTGGGTGATTTTGTTTAGGTTTTCTGCTCTTTTTATTATTTTTGATACCCTCGAAAAATTTATTTAATGGCGCTAATATGTGTACTGCTCTAAGAACAAAACGTCGATAGAAATTAAATGGACCTAAGAAGCGTCTTAATTGAGTTATGGTATTAGGTTTAGGAAAGGTCAGAATACAGTCTACTCTTTCAGTGGTTCGGTTTCTTCTTCCAATACTTTTGACACCTAAGAAATTTATTGAGGAAACACCAAAAACACAGAAGGTTTAAGGCTAAGGCCATAATTTTGCAATTTTTCAAAAAGAATTCTTAGATGCGAGATATGCTCTTCCTCAGATTTAGATGCTACCAATATATCGTCTACAAATGCCTAAACAAATTTTAAATGTCGAGTAACTTCATAGATAAATCTTTGGATTGTGGCTGCAGCATTACACAGGCAAAATTGCATAGGGCAGCTTTCAAATAATCCAAAAGGGGGTAATTATAGCACTTTTGTGAATATCATCAGTGTGTATAGGGATTTGATGATAAGCCTTAATTAAATCAATGTGCGAGAAAATTTTGCAGCCATGGAGTTCAAAAGTAAAATCTAAACTATTAGGGATGTTATAATTATCTTTTATCGTTTGTGCTATAAGGGCTCTAATCTCCTACAGGACGCCATTCCGTGCTGTCTTTTTTAAGGACCATATGCCAAGGTGATGCGCAGTTACTTTTTGAGGAACAAATGTGGCCTAATGATGCACTACTGTGTGCTTAATTTCTTGGTCGCCCACCAGCGGCCGAGCGGTAAAGACGCTGAACACTGGTAGTTCGGTCCGAGGTTCGAATCCCGCGAACGGGCTGGCTGCATGGGTGTTTTCGTGGTTTTCCTCATGTGTAACGTGTATACGGGCCAGTTTCCCTTAAAAAGTCCTCCACGAAGGCATCCCTCCCTTTAGACAAATAGCCCTCGTGTGCTTTGCCATAATTGAATAACCTAATTTCTTGGTCAGCACGGGGTGGTTTTGTGATTTCCGGAAATTCTAATAATATTTTATGGTACATACCGTCGCCATATACTGCCTTTATTGAATGTATTGCACTTACTCGTAAACTGCATTTAGAACCAAAGTTAGTGTTAGCATCGATTAATCTTTTTACGTGACATATCTACATTAAGTGTACTTTACTTAGCATTATGTATCCTGTATATAGTAATCCCAAGCTTATTCTGTATATAGTAGCCTAAAGCGTGTAGCAATCTCGAGCATATTGTATATGAACTGTAACTGTAACTGTAACATGTATATTTAAATGCAAAGCAATGTAATAAGATTTAGGTATCTGCAGTGGGTGTAAGCAGCATTTCCAGTGTATCTACCATAATAAGTAACATATCTACACTATGTGAACTTAGCGTTATATATTCTGCATATATAACGCATCCCTTTATGCATTCTGTATGTATTCTATATATAGTAGTTTCAGGTGTGCCTACAGTAATCCCATGCGCAGCGTAAATGAACTGTATCTGCCACATATATAGTTAAATGTATAGCAATGTAACATGAGTCAGGTATCTGCAGCGTGTGTAGGCAGTATTCTGAGTGTATTCTCCATATTTAATTGATTCTCAGCATAAGTACCTAAACTATGCACAAATGTGTGCTTTATGTGTATCTTCCTTCTGCTAGGCGCATGTACCTCCTTTATTAATAGTGTATGTGTCATGTTTGTGATTTTTAATGTGTAAGCAGTATGTTATGTAATGCCCTAAAATCTGTAATAGAACATAAATAGCCAATGTATCTCTCATCTGCCCATGTATGGCAATGTAATACTTCACTTAGATCTCAATAAACACCCGGTAGATAGAGGAGGGCGAGGGACATATGCCTGTTTACCTCTGTTAAACACCAGGCGTCCCCGTCCTCTGTCACCTGTGTGAAGGTTAGGCATTAAGTTGAAATTATATAAAAAATCTGCACCAATAATAGGGGTTGAAACACTGCCGACAAGAAAGGTCCATTTGAAGATGCGTCTTAAACCAAGGTCTAAAGACAGATTTTTACTGGTGTAGACTGAAATTGGTGTAGTGTTTACTGCTGAAAGGGTCATTTGGATGCAATTTCGCCTCTGCAATGCTGTTGCTGGAATTGTAGATATATCAGAACCCGTGTGTATGAGAAAGTTGACATTTGTGCGTGAATCTCTAACAGAGATTCACTAACAGAAAGGTGACGAGAATTGGAGGTCAAGGCTGTAGTCGCCTCTATGCCTAGCCTGAGCCGTTTTTTGAAAATTTAAAGGGTGGGGTGCACTTTTTAGCTCTCTCACCAAATTTAAAGTGGTACCAACAGGTATCAAATTTTTTTTTATTTTGAGATGGCCTTCGTTCTCTTTGCCCGCGATATTTACTCTGACTACGAGTACGGCTGCGATTACGCGAGATATTATCGATTCGTACATGCAATTTTTTTATTTCCGCGTGTAAACGTTCTTCAGTGGAGTCTGAGGTATTACCAGAACAAATATTTGTGGCACTTACCGCTACAGGAGATGATGATATATCGATGACGCGATCCGCTACTTTCGCAGCTTTATCCAAGGTTAAAGGCGTGGTCGCCGCGATTATCGACTGTACGAAACTCGGAAGATGCTGTAAAAACAGTTCAAGTATTAATTCATCCGGAACGCTGTATGACTCGCTGATCCGTGGAACCGGGGGCCTCGATTACATCTCTGACGATTGATGCGGCTTCGGCGGGCAGATGCGAAACGATATAATTACACTTCGTGCGAGACTCCGATATCGCTTTTCGTGTTTCCTGGTCAAATGTTGATTCGCGCAACGTGAACCATAGTGCAGGATCGGCGAAGTTGTACACAGGTATTTTTACTGCTCCGATTACTGCTGTTCCGTCCGTCATTTTCAGTCACGTGGCTAAGCCCCAAGTAATAAGTAAAAAAATTTCCGTGCAAATATTAGTTTAAAGTAATAATGCTTGGTTGCTGCAAGGGCGGGTCATCATTCTTAGGAATCGACGATAAATAATTATGAGGTCAAATTAGATGCATAAGATTTCAAACTTAACAACATTTATTTAATCTGCACTTCCAAGCTACACACGTGCGTATTCCAAAGCTGTCCGTGCTTATCAGGATCTTAGAAGAGAAAATTTGTACTCTGTAATCAGGTGCTGCCATCTCTCGGCTGTGCTGCGGTTAAATCGGTAGGATGTTTTTTTTAAGGCTTTTTCAAATAGAATAAACCACAACAGTATTTTACGCAACATGTTTGCAATAAAACTGCATTATATAAATCCGATTTTTTTAATATCCCATTGAGAAACGGTGGTTACTATCGCATCACTATCATTTTTCGGAACTTCAGTAGGCTTTTGACTTGGTTTCATGCATATCGAAGTATTATGAATTATTACCGCATCTTTTGCAATGCTGAATCAGAAATATACACTTTGCAGCAACATGGAATTTCCTGAAACATACGAAACACCTCCCTTCATTCTTTAGTTTTCTACGCTTCTCAGGAATGGAAAGCGATTTACAGAAATCAGTAACATATTCCGAACTGTTGCAGAAAAAGCAGTTATTCATAACACTAGTTATCAGAGCAGATGCTGTAGGAATATTACGTTTAAAATTTTGCTTTTTGTGTTTTTCTGGTTTATCGTAAGAAATCTTTACAGAACTATTCAAGTGTGTCGTAACCTCACGCGATTCTATTTCTTTTTTTAGTAACGGAGTTAGTTCGTTAATATCCCTGTCCGAGCCTTTGGCACGCCTTTTATGAAATTCTAAAGCAATAACTGGTGGAATGAACTTAAGCGAAAGTGGGCACAATAAATAACCATAACTTCTGGATGCAACCTTTAACAGTTTAAATTCCGAATTTGAATTTCACAATTAGCATAGAGCTTTCTCAAAGTTCTTAAATTTATGTAATTTTTTACCGGATTCAAATTCAAAATCCTAATCATATGGATGTTAATAATAACATGTGTCTTACCTAACTGCTCTTTCAAAAGGGCGCTACCGTGACTTTTCACGGTAATGATGAGTCTCGTAGAATACCACAGTATGGCTGCTCAAACCATGATCAAACCTCTGTCGTGTTTACTCTTGGTAGCAAACAATCTCTATCATACGCTTGGGATGGCATTCGCTAGACGTAAGCTCGCCTAGAAGTCGGAAACAGGTTGAAGCAAGACTCATCTGACCTTACAACGCACTCAGCATTTACTGTTATCCACTGCTCCAGTCCAGGTTTTATTACTTTGGCGCCATTTTCTCTTATAGGCATTTTAATCAAAGATGAGTGGCTTTTTAATTGCAGCTCACCCAAAGGTACCCTGTTTGTGGAGCTCCCTTCATATTGCTTTGGTGCTGACAGGGTTTGCGAGTGTGATATCCAGTTCAGCAGTCACTTTTACGACTATAGCCTCTAATATTTTATCACAATCCTCTTAAATAATCGTCTGTCATCATACTCAACACAATTTTTCGTCCGCGCTGTGATTTAGCGAATGCGGTTTTTCTGGTTTTCCTGTATGAATTAAAAATCGTAAATACCTGTGATCTTGAAACACCAAATACTTCAGCTACCTTGGTTACGGAAACGCCTAATATACGACCCCAACAATTTACCCACGTTTGAATTAACAATTACAACATATCGAGGATGTTGTACAGGTGGCGTTGTAGAGTCTTCTTGTTTGTTTCGGGATCATCCAAGGGCAGACTCTACTGAAAAGACTCAGTAGTGAATTCTCGCTATGCCTTTGACGAACAGTTACTGCAGAAGAAAGTTTAAATAACATTTTTATTTGAACTAAACAAAGATTGTACCCACTCGGTGCTCACAATTATTACCACTTATGGCTAAGTAACTCGAACAGAAAATAAAAATGTAAAATCACAATAAAGTAAGATGGGCTACACTGCTGGTTCCTTAATTATCTAAACCGCTAAATCGGCTGCACACAGCAAAGCCGAACCTAGAGTATCAATATTATCTAAAAAAATGGCTAAGCACCAACTATTCAAGTACAAAGCAACTTCAAACACGCGCATCAATTCGGAACTAACTCTCCTACTACTACTACTCTTAAAACCAGTGCTTAAATACCGATTCCGAACTCCCTTAGATTTACATACTACGCCATTAAAATTTACATTCTGGCAGGAAACTGAAATCAGAAGAGAAATGAATGTTTCACAAATTAAAAATAATTGGTTAGAATAAAATAAGGTCTTTATGAGCCCCAACAATTTCCTGCTAGAATTTGAATATTTGAAAATAAGGTCTTTAAACGGCCTATTCGAAAATATTAAATTCTAACTTAAACTTCAAGAGCCAGCCTTACAATCTAATACTACTAAATACTAAGTTTTGAAATCTAACAAGTCAAGGAACACAACTTGCAATCTTAACTAACATAATTTGCATTGAATCTCACGTTCTTCCAGTGGATCTAGAAGGAAACCAAAATCAGTACAAGTTTTAGATAATACATGCATTTGGCTAGGCAATTCATGAAACTTCATTTTCACAAGCTTAATTAACTTCTCCCTCTGACTGACAACCTACATGTTATTAAGCTCAGACACACTAGACGTCAACAGACTCCGTATATTCAAACTTATCCTATTGTACTTATTCAAAATGCATTAAACTTTGTGTTCAGCTGGGGAGCATATCTAATATTTAACATACCTGAGCTAGCTTTTAAATTTTTCACCTTGCCAAATCGCATAAAAATCTCTTGACCAAACTTGATGCGAATGAAAAATTTTACACTAATAAAAATTTTCACCTTCTTTCTGCAAGAACTAAAAAATGAAAACCTCACTTCGAGACCAATAGATAACTCTTTAAGAAGTAACTTGGTGTATGTTTAGACATAACGTCACTGAATATTTGCAGATAAAATCAAATTTTACTTATCTTTTTGAATTGGCGTAGTCACTCATGCGTTTCTGCAAACTCGTTCCATTTGCCTTTTTGTGTCACGCTCTTCTATCCGTCTTGATTTCCTAAGGAAAGAATTCTTCGGAGCTGGTCTCTTTCCCCTCGGGACTCGCTCTTCGGTGCCTGCGTTGGAATACCGTTCGTTTCGCTGCTTGTTCCCCGTCGTCCAGCCTCTTCCGCTTATCAGAGAACCCTCCCGTCTCTTTCGCCGGCTGTAATGGGCTCATTCCCGCCGACCACTGGCGGTACTCTTGTTGTCCTGGGTCTTTTGCCGTGAGTTGTAGCTTCCTTGCCGCTTGACGCTGGTGGTACTCTGGTTGTCATGGTTGTTTCGTTGAGCGTTGTAGCTTCTTTTCCGCTGGACGCGTGTGGCATTCGTGTTGTTCTCTGACTGACTGGCCTTGAGGACTGTTCTAATCTTTTTCTCTTTTCACTAGCTGCTTTCCCTGGCTCCTTGACTTTCTCCTTTTCCGCTTCTTTCCTGCACTGGCCTTGTGCCTCTTGTGCTTGCTTGTCTGGAATCCTGTTACCTTTCCTCTTAGAAGCCACATCTTGTAACTGCATCCGGGCTGCAGCTGGCTGTTCTTGGCTCGGAACTTTATTTCAGTCAGCATTACTGGAACTCTGCAATAAGTCTTTAAGAAGTGTCATATCACAACGATCGTAATGCTTTTTAATTTGGTCGATGTTAGCTTTAGATTCTTCACCATTGGCATTTTTAAGAATTACTGTGGTTTCTCGAATACTTTAAGTAATAAAAGGGTCCTCAAATTTAAGAAAAGAATTTGCAACTTTTCCTTCGGGAGCGCAGGATACGTTGTGTTTCATATTTAACACCATCCTCCACCTTAAAATTTCCTTCCCTCCCCTTTTATCATACCAATATTTTTGCTTACTTCTTGCGATGTCAGAAGATTTAATGGCCTCATCGACTAATTTTTTTATGTCCGACATGTGAAATTCCGGAGTATGCTTTTGCACGAAAAATAGTCTATCGAGGGGTGTCATTATTTTCCTTCCTAGAAATAGTTCTGCAGGAGTTTTTCCAGTTCGTATCGTGGATCATTGTGCGTAATGCAAACGCAAGCTGATCGACCCAATTATCCCAACGTCAGTGATAGTTTTCACGTAACTGAGAATAATTTTCACGATACTGCGATTTACCCTTTCTGGAATATTAGATTGTGGTCGATAAGGGACCATTTTCAAGTGGCGTATGCCAAGCCCTGCACATACATCTTGGAATATCTGACTAATAAATTGGGGGCCGTTATCTGATATGATTTTTAATGATGCACCATATTTTAAGAGAAATTTATTTAGAAGTGAATCTGCGACTATTTTGGAGGAAGCCCTTTTCAGCGGAATTGTGTCTACCCATTTGCTAAAATGATCAACAATTACAAGTAAATAATGCTATTTATTCTTTTTGCTTTGCGGATAAGGCCCTAAAAGATCGATCCTTAACTATTCGTTTGGGAAAGTAGCCTTAATGCTATTTAGATATCCGGCCGGCAGCTAATTAACTATTTGGCAGATATCGTAGGACCTGATATACTCTTTCTTGGAATTTTGGAAATAATATCTCCTCTTGTACACGTTTGACTGTTTGCCTAATACCGAGATGACCGGAAATCGGTGCATAAGATAATAAGCCTGAAACTCGTTAGAATGACAGGCCTTAGTTCATTATTTTCGTTTGTAACTTTTGAGAAAAATAAGAGGTTATCGATGATTTCATAGTGAGCGCCTCTATTTCTAATGGTTGTTAAATCTGGATCCTGTAGATACAAATAATTTTTTTAAACTCCAGGTCTGTTTTTAGTTCGGTGATAATAGTATCTCGACAGTCTAAACATTTTGAAGTCAACATCGTGCATTTAACTTGATTCCCCTGCTCATATAATTTGATGTCAGAAAGAGCATCCGCAACAACATTGTCTTTACCAGGTAAATGTTTAAATATGAAATTATATTCCTGCAGCTTGATTGCCCATCTTATTAATCGAGGTGACAAGTTTTTACCCGAGTAAAGCCTAAGGATAGTAAACCGTTGAGTAGCCTTCCGAATTATACTCGGAATTTTTGTACGTCTGGTAAGACAGCTAATGTTTCACTCTCAATAGCCGTATAATTCTTCTGGATAAGGTTCACGTCTTACTGAAATAGGTTCCTGGCTGCCGCGCTTGAGATAACACGGCTCCTATCGAAGTCGGATGAATCTGCAGATATTTCAAGCTGATCATCTAGGTCAGGAACCTTTAGCACTGGGGCTGAAATTAATGCAGCTTTTAATTGTTCAAACGCCGTACTGTCTTCTACCGACTAACGGAATTTAATTTTTTTTTTTTCTTTTTAGTGTTAAGAGAGGCTCAGCTATATGTGCACAATTTTAAATAAGGGACCTACAATATGAGCACATTCCGAAAAATGAGGCAAGTTTTTTCGCAGTATTAGGCGGAGAGTAATTTTTAATTGCTGTAAACTTTTAATCTTCGGTTTCGATACCTTTAACGGAAATTTTATAGCCTAAATATTTCAGTTCCTTTGCCGCGAATTGACGCTTGTTAGGGTTCACTTTTAAACCTGCATCTTGTAAAAGAGTTAAGACTTCCGTCAAATGGCTGATAAGCTCTTCTATCGAATTACTGGTAACAATAGTGTCATTTAAATACATGAAAGTGGATTTTCCGAGCACTGGCCGAAGAATAATATTCTTGGCTCATTGAAAAGTAGCTGAGGTACCACGTAAACCGAATGGCATACGTAAAAAAGTAAACGCCAGATTTAGTGGTGAACGAAATTTTATGAACATCCTTTGGTTTCATACTGATCTGAAAATAGGCAGAAGCAAGATCTAGCGTTGTCATACATCCCATTGACTTAATTTCTCTAATTATCTACCCTATGATCGATGGTGGACATACGGGATATTTTGTGATATTATTAAGTTTTCGATAGTCAATTGCAAACCGCCATGCTTTACTTTCTGTAGGAGGATATTGGTTTTCTTACAACATAACACGACTGGGCTTGCAAATAGACTACTAGGAGGGACAATAATTTTTTTTTTTTAACATCGTGGCTACGTGCTCTTCTATGACTGCTTCCTTAACTTTATCATACTTCAAGGGTTTAGCCGTACAGGGTTAATTATCTCCAGTGTCCACCGCGTGGTTTACCACATGTGCAAGCCCCTGTTCCTCACTAAATAACTCAGCAAATTTACTTATTAATTTTCCAATCTTTCCTTTTCCATCCTGTTTCAGATCATTCAGCTGCAGCGCTGGAGGCTTTACTTCCGCAGATTTTTTCTTCGCCATGTCTAACGTAACGGTAGCCTCTTGGAAGTTTATCTGAGCTCCCGCTGACTTGAGAAAATCCATACCTAAAATGACATTAGCATGCAAATTTTTAATTACAAAAAGGTAACTGTTAGTTGCTCGCCTTTTACCTGCACGTAGAGTGGCAATTTTCCAATACAAGCACACCGTCTGCAATTACTGCTGTACCTTTGGTGTTGTATAACCTATAACGTTTGAAAGGTGTAAAAAATCCCCCCCCCCCGAAAAAAAAAACTGCTCTGTGCTCTCGTGTCAATTAAGGTGATTGCCGGCACGTTGTTTAAAAGAATTTGTTTCTGGTAACTCTAAATTTTTTACCATTATCGTATTCAGATACATTTCAGAGAAATTTTTCTCTTCCCGGGTCAGCTGACCTCCCTTCTTTCCAGCGCCTCTCAAAAGTTTAACTGCTTTGGTTTCGTTTCTTCTTTCCACTGTTTATCTCCCTTTTGGTGATCGCTTCTCTTCGGAGAAAAGTCTTTCTTGCGATTGAAATTTGGCTGCCGTCGTTCATCTGGCTTAGGCGTGCGGAAATTTCTTTACTCTTGCCCATACCTCTGCGTGCGTACATTATTGTAAATGCAGCGGCTCTCGTACTTTGTGACCAGCTCAAATAGTTTCCAACGTCGCCGGGTTTCGAATTTCTATGAAATCTTGCGCTGGTGGAAGTAATCTTGGCAGGATGATTTGAATTACTTCGTCGTCGGGTATTCTTCCATACAATAATTTAACCACCTGAATTTTACGCAGAATGAAGTTTGTCAGATCCTCCCCGTTCATCTGTATACAGCTCGGCTTCCAACTGCGCACGATTCTTTTCCTTTTACGACTAAAAGCTTTTAGGCTTTTAGGAGGTCCGTTTCGAAGTTTTGATACGTATACGTTGTTGTCCCCGGTTCTTCAAGTAAGAATTTGTCAATGCCCTTGTGCCAACTCGGGGCTTGTCGTCGGAGAACTGACGTTACTATTCCCACTTTTTGGATTTCGCCAACTAGATAGAGTATGAAGTGGTCATCCAACTGGTCCACAAATGTCATTGATGAATCTTTGCCATCGATAGGCACTGCGGCCGCATCGAAGTTCTCATGGTGTGGATAATTCACCCAAATCCTTCTATAGGATTAGCTTGAGTCACACGTGCTGTTGAAATGGATGGGGCCAGGTTGCCTGCAGCGTTTTCCATGCTTCTAAACTGTTGCGGGCGCAGCTTGTAGAGTCTTCTTGTTTCTTTCGGGATCGTCCAAGGGTAAACTTTACTGAAAAGACTCAGCAGCGAATTCTTGCTTTGTCTTTGAAGAACAATTACTGCAGAAGAAAGTTTAAATAACCTTTTTATTTGAACTAAACAAAAATTGCATCCACTCGGTGCTCACAATTATTACCACTTATGGCTAAGTAACTCGAACAGAAAATAAAAATGTAAAATCGCAATAAAGTAAGATGGGCTACACGACTGGCTGCTTAATTATCTAAACCGCTAAATCGGCTGCACAAAACAAACCGAACCTAGAATATCAGTATAATCTAAAGAGAGTGGTTAAGCACCAACTATTCACGTACAAAGCTACTTCAAACACTGGACATCAACTACTGTACTCTTAAAACTTATATATGTATATTAAATTCTTAAAACTTATACCTACTACGTTATCAAAATTTACATTCTGGCAGGAAACTGGAATCAGAAGAGAAAGGGAAGTTTCACAAATTAGAAATAATTGGTTAGAATAAAATAAGGTCTCTATAGCGTTAGTGAGCAAACATATCAGCTCTACCAACAGCTTTTGCTAGAATACGCATTTCAGTTCAAGCTTGCATTTTCATGAGATATTTCCATATTTTTGTCCAACCCCTTTGTTTTCACTACTTAAGACACTAGAATCATGAAAATTAGATTGAGGCTTGGAGTTCAAGTTTTTATATAAATATCGAGTTTCTGCTTCAGTTTATCAAGATTGTCTTTATCCATTAAATTTGACATTATATATCAAAATCTAAAGTCACAAAGAAATATGCACTTACTTGATAAAACTTATTTTCAGAACTTTTAATCCAAATATCCTATTGCATTGTCCCCAAAATGAAGCGCCATTTTGCACTTCAAAGCAAATACGTATCATTCATTAGTCTTTACAGTAGACACGTTCAAGAAATCTCTTTTGAGTGTGAGAATAAATCAACACACTAATTATTTATACATTTATTTACTTATTTATTTATTAACATATTAGCTGTTTTAAATTACTCGCAAAACGAGAGTTCATTTTTATTATTGCCGGCTCAGTCGGTAGGGTTACTGCTGAAGTATGCAAAATATCAAGAATGCACTTCAGGGCCTGCCTAACGGCCAAAACACGCTGCTTCGAAACAGATTAAACTGTTCGTTGCATAGACTCTCAACCAGACGTTTATTGCCATAAATTTACGAAATTTTAATTGCATGCGACTGTAAATATAAAAGGTAGCGTGTTATATGTCTTACCAACTTCTATTTCAGCCATTCATGAATAATTAACATGCTTTTATTAGTAAAAGGAGTTCGTTTGCTATATCCGATCTTCCTCCCCCATCTTTGTCTTCGTATAAATTTCAGGTGATTCCGTTTTGAAATTGGAATCCGTGCTCCAGCTCCAGCTATCGTTATATGCTGCGATTACCGAACGATTTGCTCTATGTGTTCCGGCTATGTAAAATATTTGCCTCTTTGTATTCTTAAAGATCAGTGAATCTATACCGTAAGCGTATTTCGTAAGTACACGTCGATATAGCCACCGAGGGAGTAACTTCTAGAACAGACTAATTGTTTTTTGTTAATATTTATGTCATTTCACATGATCTCTGCCGATCTTTAAGCAAGATGGTTGAAAATGTTTTGCCACGCAATTTCCTGTACAGAATAATTAAACATCGTGGATTTCTTGTGAAAATTTTCAGTGTGAATTTATATGAAATATAAGCATAATTATATATGTAAATAGTAGAAATCTTAGCTTTTTTTATTGCCGTCTATATGAAAAAGATGTTCTATAATTATAACCAATGCACAGTTTTATTCAAAGTGAATTTTCCCAATTTGCATTCCTATGCATCTAATGTGTTAAACTTCACTTTAATAACTGTTCACTCTTAAATGTATTACCTGCACATGAAATACTCTTCGAACTGAATGAATTTATCTTATCCTCAACAAATATATTTAATTTATCCATATATAACTTTTAACAATAGGTATAATCGGATCATTCACAATATATATTTTGTATGTTATACTTTCAAAATCAGAGGAATGTTAGCATTGAGATAAGAAAATACTAGATTCATTATACCACTTCCAGTTATTATCAGCTCAATAAAAAAATTATACACTTAAATTCTTTTAATCCACATGTGTTAGTTAAATTCATAATATTCGAGGCTAATTGTAGCAGTTAAATTCATAATATTCGAGGCTAATTGTAGCTTAAATCATTTTCTTGATATAAAGGGCGATAATATTCCACGAAGATTAATTCGAATATCAGTGCTTGTTAAGTTTCGCGAAAGTGAAATGTTGACGATTGAATAAACTTATGAAGTTAAAAGGACTACGAGATTTCCACCTAAACCACCTGACGTGCATTATTTATTTAGGCAGGCAAATGATGGCAGCATTTATACGCCATACGTGTATAATTGCCAAAATGCAAGAGCAAAATAAATTGTAAACGACATGTGGTCATATGCGCAGTTTCAAAGATTGAGAAATAGAACCTCATTGGCCCTTTTCTTAAACCCCTCCGTCAATGGTTGATATTGACGTGCATTTGTGAATTATGCGTATCGTAAGTCTCGTATAGGAGTGAAATTAAACGTGTAGAGGATTTGTGCAGTTTTTGAGTTAATATTTATTTAGGCAGGTTCGAATAGTTTCTGATCAGTGTTATTTTATTTCTAAAAAGTTTTTTAAGCGAAAATATAAGCCCAGCTATATAGTCGACGCTGGATTCCAGTTGCTGTCATTAATTACTCTAAATTAGCTGCAGATTTTATAAAGCTGCTTCTTAATGAAATTCCGGTTCATGTCAAGCAGGCTACATTTTAAACTTTAGTATTATTCCGGCAAGGATACTAAAATTTATGAGACGAGAATTGATTTTCCGGTTTTAGTGTTCGTTATACAGCTCAATTTACGTGATAATTTTTAATATATTAATACTCAATAGCAAAAATGCCTAGGCCTAATGCTTTAGAAAATTATTACTTAAAAATTAACGAAAAGCAATTTGCGTGCGTCTTTTGCTTCAAATTTGTAAATGCCGCATATTTCTCGCGAAAGAAACATTTATTGGATGAACATACAGATGAGGAATTACCACCATCATGGAAACCACTGGCAAGTATCGTTTTCTGTCTAACGTAATCTGAATGTTCATTATTAAAAAAAGAGCAATGAAAGTGAAAGAATCTTGTGATTTTTTAAGTATTTTCACTGTTTATGTAATTTGACGTTCGATTTTTAATGTTTCATATATTTTTTAAAACGTTTATTACGTACTGCGCCATGAGGCACTGGACGGAAAGGGAAGGATGCTCTATAAAGGCTTAACTGGCACAGGAAACTATCTCCGATGGGGAAAAGGACAAAAACGCCTGTGCAGCCAGCCCGTTCGCCGGGACCGAACTACCAGTGTCACAAATATTGATCTTTTATGCGCTAAACGCCACGCGTATTTTGCGTGGTCTAAAACCAGTTTCACGGAACCAGTGTGTGAATTTAAAATCGAAAGGGAACTGTTGACTTTCTGTTACAATGTTGTAGCCTTGATGATAATTCTTCAGCTATTTCTCAGTTCTATTATTCCTATAATATATAATTTATTTTGCGTGTAGATATGTACCTTTCATTCAAAATAAATCTTGCTTTCTATTAATGAGATTTTGCACTTTTATGAATTGCTTAAAATTTTATTCAGTGAGATAGAGATAGATCTTTGTGGTTGTATAATTTAGAAGTATTTTATCTGCATGCAGCATGGATTATCTTCATCTATTAGATTAAATGACAAATAAAACAGTTAAAAAAAATTCGGTTTTCCTGTGAGATCACAATATAATAAATGTATAAGTATGTTTGAAAAACCTTTTGAAGGTTTTTAAACATACTTCATTCCTAAAGTAGGTTGAAAGTTCAGTATATCAGAGAGATATTTATGAGGAATACATAAGATTGCTTATATAGTAGCAATTGTCTATTGCAAGCTATCTGAGTAAAGTAGTATTATGTTTTCAGTAGAGAAGGTAGAGAAAGACAGAATGTGTAAACTTATCATTTTGGATGGTAATTCTCTGTAGATTGTAACCCCGTTTCTTTAAATTTAATACTTAGAATACTTTGTGACATTTTGTGTAGTAGAAATTTTTAAAATAAATAAAATTATTATTGTCTGTAATATGTGCATAAAATTCCATTTAAGAAAATTTAGAGGAATTTGCGTATTGCACTGTTGGAAGTGTAATTTCCTAAAGTAAAAAATGTCCAATTCAAACAATTTCAAAATAGTAATCATAATAATAAGCTAAACTGAAATTGCTTGCTTCACTCATCTGTTTAAAGAGATTTTGGGGGAAGCTGATAAAAACAGTTAGTTTCTAGAATGTGTACTTCTTAGTTAATCATTTGTTTTAAAGAAAAAGTAAATCTGTATTTCTTCTTTGTGTAATTTTCCTTCCTATGTTTGCAGTTCGAGAATTATCTTTGAGTTTATATTGAATTTCAGAACTATATTTAAGCTATGAAAAGAAAATTCCGGTGCCCAGAAGTGATTGTAAAACTAAATAATTATGTACTTTGAATTTTAATGCTGTATTCGTATTTTTAGGTTAAAAGAAAATTGGATCTGTTACAAGCTGGCCCGTCAAATAGTGACAAAGACAAGAACTTTCGAGGAAGAGCCTATCTATATAGAGGTACGAATCGGATAATTTTTTCATTTAAATTTCTGTAAAAGAATTTTTATTGCACATTTAAATATAGCAAATTTTTGGAGCATTTATCCTTCATACAATATTAGTTTTTTTATAACATGTCTTAAACATGTAGAAATTCATCGCTGAATTATCTTGCTTAAATATTTAAATTTTTTTAATCAAGCTTGATTTAAACATAATTTTTTTAATTTAATGTGATTATTTTGTAACAAAAACCCAAAATTAATCAAAGTGTCATATTTACGTAGCTTGTGTTTGATTTAATAATTAGTATCCTTAAATGAAATTCTGATATCAAGAAAATTTTAATTTAGATAACATTAAAAATAATCATAGGGAAGAGTAAAAGAATGTTCATATTGATCGAACATGAAATTTGTAATATGACGTGAATGGCAGTATAAAGTAGACTATTGTCTACCTCTTTTTTTTTTTTTTTGTGCTTGTGTGTGTGTGTTTGTTTACTTACCTTCCACATTCAAACTTAAATTATCTTTATATGTAGCATCTTTATTTATTTATTTAAAGAAAGAGAAATCCTCGTGCACCACAAAGTATCACACGAGGCTTACAAATCGTAAGTAAAAAAAAGCAAAATCCTACATAATAACATCAACTTTCAGTAATACAATGAAATCAAACACAAAGAGAAAAAAAACACAAACAAAAAAGATATAAATATATGAACAAATCATTTGCAATGTTTAAAATAAAAGTCATCAAAAGCTCGGTAGGCCGAAGGTGAAGATACAAAATCATAACATTTCGTCGGCCAGTGAATTCCGAACAAAATGTAGGGTTGCAGTCCTCATTGATCACATATGTGTTATAGGAGCTGATAAAATCTCCAGGTTTGTTTCCTCGAGCATCACTGTAAGGACTAAACCACAGTTTCGACTTACTATTGGAATCCATACCCCAAATAAGCTTTGTAAGATCCTTAGCTTGGAAGACCCGACATATTTTCTGTAAATCAGAGTCACTACATCGGGAAGACTCAAAGTAATATAAAAATAAAAAATATTTTGTGTTTTTAGAAATAATGTCAAGAGTCACCATATTATAATCCAAGAATCTCAAATCCAAAAATGTAGGCAGAAATTCGGCTCGAAAAACAATAGCAGCCTTTATGACTTCTCAATTAAAATAATAGTATAACCTAAAGAAACTCGGAAAGCCAGGCACAAGACCATGATAAGAGTGAGGCTCTTGAATAAAAGCAACAGAAACATTATTTACCTCCATATTCAAAGCGAGTTGCTGCTTTACATCTATGTAAATTAATTTGAACAAATTTTAAAATGGAATTATGACTATTATCCATAATTTGTTCATGATATATTTTGACTTCATATAAATTCATGACAAGAGCAACTTTTTGAAAATGCAAATGGCTAACATTTAATTTCTTTTTCTCATCTTTTATTTTTTGATTATGTCTAATGCAATTAATACAAACTTTCAAATTCTTATGTGGGCAATTTTTACTTTCATGTTCATGTGCACAGAAATAACAAGCCTGAAGGTTTTTACAATGTTCAGCACAATGTTTATATCCTAGACAGTTAAAACACCGATTAATCATGATAAAATCATCCACAACACACATACTCCAAGAAATTTTCAATCTACTTTCCTGTAAAATATACTCACTTCCAAAATTAAACATGGAGAGGAAAATGCTAATTTCCGGAAGCCAATCAGAATTGAAAAGGATGCAATTTGCTGCAGAGGTAGATGGAAGTATGCAAATATGTTAGGTAACAGCCAATCGTGCTTTCATGTCAAGAAATATGCAAAAAAGGCAGTCTTATAAGAAGCCAGCTTTATGAAGGGTTACAGAAGTTATGTAAATGCTGATACGTGTTTTAAACTTTTGTACAATTTGTTTTCAAGACATACGTGTTTCTATGACTTCCAAAAGACGGATGGAAGATTCTGAGCACTGGCGGGCTGTGGGGCGCATTAAAGCAGGACAGTCGATCACAGATGTTGCTCTTTTCTTCGGCGTTCATCATTCTGTAATTTCACCTTTATGGAAACAATTCCAAACCACACAGACAGTTGTCCGAAGGCCCGTAGCCAGTCGCCCAAGGGTTACAACCCCCTTGGAAGATCAATATATTGCTATTGTAGCCAAGCGGAATCGCAGAGCGACCTCCATGTGTGTGACAACTATGGTTACAGTGTGCATTGGTAAGGCGATATCTGCAGCTACTGTATGCCGAAGTTTACATATGAGTGGACTATACGCCCAGGTACCTCGAGTTTGTGTTCCTCTATGCATCCAATCAAGAGGAGCACGATTACAGTGGTGCCGAGAACATGTTAATTGGAATGTGTCTGACTGGGGCAATGTCATATTTACTAATGAGTCAAGATTTGCTCTGGAGCCAGATGACAAGTGTATAAGTATATGGCGAGAACAACGAACACGCAATCAGTTCCCGAACATCACGCAATCCGAGGCGGAAGCATTATGGTGTGGGCAGGGATTTCATTAGGATATCGCACCGACCTGCACATCTTTAAACGGGGTTCTTTGACGGCTGTCCGGTATCAAGATGAAGTCCTTGAACCCATTGTGAGATTGTACGCTGCAGCAGTTGGCTGTACTTTTGTTTTAATGGACAATAACGCATGTCCCCATAGAGTTGACATGGTCGATGACTACTTGGAGATTGAAGGGATTCCGCGTATGGCGTGGCCAGCATATTCACCCGACCTTAATCCCGTGGAAAACCTTTGGGATGCTGTCGGCCGTGCTGTAGCTTCACGTTTCCCACCTCCTTAATTCTGCTGTGGTTGACGACATAATTGAAAGCATGGTCACAAGGTGTAAACTTTGTAAACAGATGAGGGGTGATCACATACCCTATTAATGTCCTTTTTTCATTTTACGCTGTTTATTTTCACTTTATACATAATTCTGTGTAAGTGTTCAGTATGTCATTATCTGATAACTTACAAAAATTTAATATTGTTTTCATTTCTGTATATAATTACTGATTTTGTTTTGTGCATAAATTTATATGCTGCTTTCCTGTCGAATTTTGTGTCAATCAAAGCAGTATTTGTTGATTTTTTTGCATTTTACATCTTCGTGCTTAACTTTTTTAAGTGAGTGTAAAATGTTACCATGGTCTTGGTATTGAATTAATATTTAAAAGAATTGTTTAGACATGACTTCGTGAGTCATTTCTTAAACTGCTGTATTTTGATATACATGTGGTGATGAATGCAATAAAATGATGAATAATGTTTCATTAGGTTGGCCACGGGGATATAAATTATTCAGAAAGTGTTATTCTGCAACGATATTTCGATGCAGAATGTTTCGTTGAGATGTGTACAAAGCAAAAGGGCGGCTATGGAGCCAATTTATTGATAATGCAATTCCCATGTAAGTTACAATTTTTTACAGTTTCCATGTCTTACCGAATCATCTTCAGCTGCCAAAGCGCAAATGAACAGGATAAGATATAGTGATTAGTTAAGAATGGCTGGACAGGAGTTAAGCTACTGGCACCATATATTGATGAAACGAGAACTAAAACATAGTTTCCTTAAAGGCTTAAGGCAAAGATGTATTGGAATTAGGGTCATTAACTAAAACTGAGAGATTTTTCTGAATGTGAAACGTCTGTAGAAAATCTAATTCAGAAATGGAAGATGTTTTTTTTTGAGTACTTTTGGCTTCAGAAAAATTGAAAGTGGGATTTTCAGACCAAGAATGATGGGCAACAGAGGACTTCTGTGTTTCCCGTTTTCTATAATATGCCTCATGCTCCTGAACATGAAATTTTAAGGCTCTCTTAGATTGACCAATGTAAATTAAACCACAAGGGCACTAACATGAAACACTTGCTGCACTCACTTTGATTTTCAAAGCCTACTTGCGGAAAGGACTTGGATCGATTTTATTCTGATGTTTTTTAAGCACTGTTTGTTGAAAATATCATATATTGCAAATTATGAGGAAACAATCCGAAATTTCAGTGTTTTTATTGTAACATTGAACTTGTAACTTTGATCTTCTTTAGACCAGTGACCATCCTCAGACATACAACAAGAGCGCTGAAATGAATGCAGTGAAAATTTGTATTTTACAAAATATTTTCTTCTTATTTTCCTCATATAGTTATTCACTTTAGTATCTTTTCACAAAAATAGTAATTATTTTTTAATAAATCTACTCCACCTCTTAACAAATCTAAAACATATAACTAATTCAGCAAAATATACTTTATGTTGAAGATAGAATAACATGCTGAAAACTATTAATTTAGAAGTCAAATAACAAAATTCAGCAATATATCTGCAAATTTTTACAGGACTAGTTTGGATGGTTTTACCAAACCATCATCCTCAACTGCCAGTGAAATGAATGACATAAGACATGATTAGACATCTTATTGCTCATAATGTGAAATTCAACAATAAGCCTTTGAAACCAAATCTAAATGCGAGAGAAAGTCCTATAATACATAACACTCATTCTAACCCGGACATTATCATTTCAAAGGCCGACAAAGGTGGCCAGATAGATGTCATAGACAAGAACACTTACATTGATGGTGTCACTAAACTCCTAAACTAAGGACCATATAATTCGATACCTAAAGACCCTTCACCTTCGACCTCTCAAAAATAAAAACTGCAATCAAATCTTCACAAATCTTTTCTATCAAGATAAAACAGTCGCTTATCTTCTGAATTGTGCGAGATTATATGATCTTCCTAAAATTCATAAAAGTTGTATCCGCCCTGTTGTATTAAATTTAGACACTGCTTCCCATCTAATAGATAAATATTTAGTTTCTAGATTTAACTGTACTAGATAAATAACATTTACACCGTAAAAAATTCAAGGGATCGTGTAATTCTAGTACCCCAGAAATTTATATCCGGAATGGGGTCCTTGAGTATGAAACTTGGAATTTTATTGATAGGAAAATAGACGACCAAAAGTTAAATTTCTGTAAAGTACGTGCAATTTTATAGCTAATTGATGAAAAGAAAGGAGTGACAAGGTAATTCTTAAAATCCCCTAAAACAAGAGTGTGCCGTATGGTGTATTGAGATGAGAATTTTATAGCTGCACAATTAATAATGTTGGGTGAAAAGCCTCTGTCAATAGCAGCTGCTTTTAAATAATTTAGGTATTGATCAAGAGCCAATTTGGAAGAGCAAACTTGAAGTGCATAGAAAACATAGGAATAAAATGGAAGCTAACTTTTGTTTAGTTGGATGTCATGATTCGACGTGTGGTGGAAGGCAAACAGATGAAGGTTTACAGTAAAACTGTTGTACTGAAGTTGTATGTGTTACGTATGATCAAAATGTCGAGGAACAGAAGAGAATTGCATGTCTCAAGTTCGAAAGTGAACTGAATAGCAGGATCTATCATATTCATTGCTGAAAGGACTTTGTTTAAATCATGTTTGTTACCGTCAAACAGGGTAAAAGTATCATCTATGTACTGGAACCATACCGGGAAGTTTGAAGTTTCAAATGATTTCGATTCATAATAATGCGTGTAGATATCAGCTAGGATGGGTCTGAGGGGGCTTTCCATGGCTAATCCTTCATTTTGCTTGTAATGCTTATTTTGCAAAAAAAAAAAAAAAAAAAATGTTCTTTCAGACAGAGTTGAGTGAGGGAAATTAGCTCACAATTTCGATGCAAGAAAAATGAAATTCACGAAGTGTTTCTAGACATTTTAATGCAACTTCCACTAAAACATTGGTGAATAATGATTTTACATTAAAAGAAACCATGAGTAAATTTCTAGGAGAAATGCTCTTAACTTTTTTTTATGAACTCTGTTGAATTTTTTATGGTGTAAAGGTTATTAGTAAAGTTAAATCTAGAAACTAAATATTTAGCTATTGAATGCAAAGCAGTGTCTAAATTTGATACAACAGGGCAGAAAGGAATACCACCTTTATGAATTTTAGGAAGATTGTATAATCTGACACAATTCACAACCGACAGGATAAGTGACTGTTTTAAGTTGGTAGAAAGGATTTGTGAAGATTTGATTGCAGTTTTTATTTTTGAGAGGTCGAAGGTGAAGGATCTTTAGGGATCGGATTATATGGTCCTTCGTTTAGGAGTTTAGTGACACCATCAGTGTAAGTGTTCTTGTCCATGACATCTATCTGGCCACCTTTGTCGGCCTTTGAAATGATAATGTCCGGGTTAGAATGAGTGTTATGTATTATAGGACTTTCTCTCGCATTTAGATTTAGTTTCAAAGGCTTATTGTTGAATTTCACATTATGAGCAATAAGATGTCTAATCATGTCTTACCTCATTCATTTCACTGGCAGTTGAGGATGATGGTTTGGTAAAACCATCGAAACTAGTCCTGTAAAAATTTGCAAATATAATGCTGAATTTTATTATTTGACTTCTAAATTAATACTTTTCAACATGTTATTCTATCTTCAACATAAAATATATTTTGCTGAATTAGTTATATGTTTTAGATTTGTTAAGAGGTGGAGTAGATTTATTAAAAAATAATTACTGTTTTTGTGTAAAGATACTAAACTGAAGCAAATATGAGCAAAATAAGAAGAAAACATTTTTGTAAAATACAAATTTTCATTGCATTCATTTCAGCGTTCTTGTTATGTGTCTGAGGATGGTCACTGGTCTAAAGAAGATCAAAGTTACAAGTTCAACACTGAAATTTTGGATTATTTCCTAATAATTTGCAATATATGATATTTTCAATAAACAGTGCTTAAAAACATCAGAATAAAATTGATCCAAGTATTTTGTAAAAGGGCTTTGAAAGTCAAAGTGAGTGCAGGAAGTGTTTCATGCTAGTACCTTTTCCGAAATATGAAAAGTGGAAATCTCATTTTTGCTAAAATTTTTTCAGCTCTGAATGAAAAAATTTTTAGAATAATATTTTTCTTCTAAGTTAGCATTATATAACAGTTTATTTTTCTAAATATTAATTTTCTAAGTAATATTTTAAGCAAAAGGTGTGGTCAGTTTAAAAAAAAAGTTAGAGAATGCCATGTATTCCAAGACTTTTAATTTCATAAACATGAGGAGGATTTGGTTTAGTTTAAAAATAGTGGAATATGGTGGCTCCAACTCACAGAGGTTCTAGTGCATACAATGAAGTCTGTTAATAGGCAGGGCTTAGAAATTAAAGTAGGTATTTCAAGAGTTGGATGTGGTGAACCCTTTTTCGAAGAAAAAAAGATTACAGATTTTGTTTTTGCAAAAATTCACACCATTTTCTTATATTATTTTATTACTTAGCAACTTTTGTACAAGTAATCGGCAATTTATTACTAATAATTACCGTGTTTTCTTATGTATGTATATAGGGTTTGTTAGATGAATTTTCTGATATCATTGTCGTCAATCCAAGTTGTTTCTTTGTTCAGTACTGGGGTGAGGTTTGTCTTTAAGTTTTCCGCTATAAAGGAACGAGTTTGTTATCTGCTATTTTTTGTTCTGAATTCTCAGTAATTGCGAGGAAGTCTTTCTTCGAAAGCATAAATTTTCTATTTTTAACTTCTGCGTTATTTGCTGATTTTCTTTTGTTCTGAAAGGTTTTCTTGTAAATTGGACTTCTGCAATAGGAGCTGATGTGTTCTCAACAAGAAATACAACAGTGTTTTTTTTTTTTTCAGTTTCTTTCTTTTCACAAAGTGTACTTCTGTGTGAAAGGCTGCACATCATTTACTTTTCCATTTTGAAATAATTATACTGAGTGTGTCCAACTTTTGGCATTTGTGGCATTAGGTTGAGCATTTTCTGGGTAAGAATGTCTCGATCATTGCGGATATTACATTCATTGATGACTGTATCACCTTCTCCACACTTGACGAGCTCAAAGAAGAATGTTAGTTATGGTTCCTCAGTACAAATTTTTGTATGTGTTGATTGTTTCACACGCACAACAGGAAGGTTATTAATGAGGTCCTGTTTTGTTATTTCTTCATAGATCAATGTTAGCAGTCCCTTGGTAATCAGTTGCCTTTTTGTTCCCATATACTGGTTGGTATGGAATGGAACTTTGCTGTTTTTGAGGAATTCCTTGATAACACAGTCATTTACTTTCTTTCTTGCATTAATGACAAGTTTCTTAATGGCATATAGTTTTCTGATATCTGCAAAAATAAAAAATGTAAAGTAGAATTGCATTAACTCTCTAAGCAGCATGGCATTTTGGATCTGCATATCTATTATGGTATTTAAATAGTGATTATTAGCGAAATTACTAAAATTAATTATTTGTCTCTGTTTTTATAAACTTTTATTTATTGAATGTTTAGGTCATTGAAATAAATAATAAAGCAAAATATTTTAAATAATACCGTAACATGTGCCAAATGACAAAAAAAAATGTCATGACCAGATATAGGTGGTCATGCATATTGATGGGGTTAAAAAATGGTGTAAATGATCTTCTGCTGTTATTAAAAAAATATTGTTATTAAAAATATGAAAAGGATAACAAGCTACAGTACATGTTTATTTCAATATTTTCTTGGCTGTTGTGATTATTCAATTAACATGCTTAGGCACAGAATGCGATCTATTATTTTTATGTTTTTATATATTTTTTGTGTATTTTCAGTGAGAAAAACTAATCATTCCTAATTTCAATTCCTAATTCCTAATTGCAAATAATACTTTATTTGCAATCTAATACATATAATATTTTGAAAATGAATTTAATGTAGCTGACAGTAGGCAATAATAGAAAGCCATTACTGCTAGGCTCTCAGTTAATTCGAGAATACGTTGTCCTTTAATGTAGTTTTAAGTTGCTGTAAAATGTGCAGGCTCGGTGTCAGGTTTTCTTACAAAGAGCTTGCAGAAGGTATCAATTTTGAAGGGTGCTTTGCTATTATAAAATACATAATCTAATCTGTTCATCATTTCAGAAATTTGCAAATTATCTTTACCTTTTGGGGAAGTTGAGAAAAGTACATAGTATTAGTGAAAAGTAGTTTGAATGACTGGAACCAATTTTCGGAAATCTTTCCACTGTCTGAGGATAAGACCTAAACCATACACCTCATGTAATTTCTCTAATATAATTTCTTCAAAAAATAAGAAAAAAATATGCATAAATAAGCCTGTTTTAACCTAAACTGAGAATAACATCTAAATTAACAGATTAATTCAAAAAATAAATTGTTTATTATTCTTGGTGAAAATTTTGTACATGAGTTCTTTTGTTACTAAAATACTTGAAACAGAAATGAAAGCATTGTAATTTATGCAAAAGGGGCATAGGTATACATTTTTAAAGGGAAGACCCTGTAACTATACAGAAAAGAAATGTGCTGTAGAAACTTTATGAATGATGTAATTGTATACAAATTATGTATTAGACTTGAGGCATAATTTACCAAGTTTAAATGCTTTCTTAAAATCCAGTAACTTTATTCCTTCTCTGAATTAGTAAATTCTGTCTAAACTATGGTCTCTTCACTACAAGAACTGATCTTTGAAATGCAGTAAAATCTCATTAAGGTGAACCTCTAAAGTGGCCAGTATTTCTCAGAATGTAATTAAATAACATTATTAAACATCACGTATAATCATGTTATTTAAGATGACCACCTCCATTGAAGAACAGAATTATCTGGAAGTGTGGCATTCATCTTCAGAGGATTTCATTGTATTGAGAGTGAGTGTGTGAGTAAATTGTCATGACTTTTTGCCTAAGGATTAAGCCCCTTTTAAGCCATATTAGATCTGTTAATAGTTTCTTGTTTTGAGCAATGATTATGTTGAACCTGTGTTAATAGTTTATGGTGCAGTGCTGTTAAAATTATATTCTTCAACAAAATTTTCAAATTTGTTACAAAGTCTTAGACATACAGAAATTTAAATCTTACAGTTATTCCACTTCACATAAGGAGCTGGAATTTTTCTGTCATTTATATTATAATATGATATCAGGATCTCTTCAGATTGTTCAACTTATTAATTGCCAGTAGTACATTTGTATCACATTCAAATTCTTTTCATTTATAAATTCACTTTATAGAGGAATAGATTACTTGACTAAATATTGACTACCAAGTTTGTAAAACATAAAATCCCTATTATAATGTGCAGATTGAGTTTCTGAATTTCCTTTGCTTTTGGGTACATAGACTGTTAGTATTGGAGTAGGTTTGTAACACAAATTTTATATCCATTTGTTTCCATTGATGCTGCCTGGCAAAATGCATTATTTTAATCGGAATGGCAAGCAGTTTCTGTATGTAATCAACATAGAAGAAAGGGGATTTAAGAACATGTTAATTCGAAATTTTAATTTTACAAATATTTAAATTGTATTATATTACCAAGAATAATATATTTTTCAATCTTTTGAAATATTTTTTGGTGATATATCATCTTTTTATGTTAAGTGTGAATTGCTGTTTTACTTCACATATTTTCTTTGTATTACCATTGCATTTGAATTAATTTGCATGTTTTAATTTATATGTATGTGAATGTCAACAATGGTTTCTTATCTGAATTTGTAGGAAAACCATTAACTGAAAGAGCCAGGTATGATACGTCACTAGGCCAGCTTACTAAAAAGTTTTTGAAATTGTTGTCTGATGCATCAGATGGTGTAAGTACTACAGATTGCAAGTAAATTTTATACATGTTTTGTACTGCAAAGAATGTGTTACACCCTTATTATACTGAAGAGATTTTCATCATTTAGCCTCCCCCCATTTTCATTTAGCTTCATCTCTGTTTTAGAGTATTTAATTTTAATAAAGTACAATATTTTTATATGTTTATGTTAAGCTGCATAATGTTTCTTAATCTTTAAAACATTTTTTCCAGAATCTCATCCATAGTTTCCAGATTATTAATATTCCTTTACAAATGCAGAGCATGTTTAACATTTTTAGAGCAATTCAGTGAAGAATTTTAAAAAGTGAATGTTTTGGAATAAAAATTCCTGGCAGCAGCTTATTATTTGGCGTGAGAAATATCGTCTGCCTTTTTAGTCCAAAGGGGCAATTTGCCCAGAAGGACTATTAATTTCCTTTTGGCATTTTGTGTTGATTCACTAAAAGCATTGTTTCACTTTTCATATTGTTGCTACCAAATATTACTGCTCTGTATTATATTTAAAGAAATTAAATAATGAAGAATCTGCATAAATGTAAGTATGTTTCTGGCATTGTGATAAAACAACGGTACCTAGAGCCACCGAATTTTGAATGACGTAATCCTGCTGCGAATATGGGCATCTGGAAGACCGAATTTGAAATTTAAATTAACAAGCTCAAGGATAAGCGAGCAATGGCAACGTTGTACAGAAAAACATTTTTACCTCCAGCGCTTGAGACTGTGTATAGGAAATTTTAAAGATATACTCATTTAAAAATTATTTTGCGCTATTGCTGTTGAAATGAATTTTATGGTTTAAATGGGAAGGACATGATATTTAATAAATAAAGGTAACACAGAAAATGTTAAAAAAAACCGCCCCTTTGGACGTAATTTAAAATCTGAAACCTTTCAGATTTTCTTTAAAAATTTATTCTTCTTTCAAATGTCACATGTAAGCAAGTTGTTGATTGATGGATATATTTTTGCACATCCTGAATGGAAATATTCCTATTCCATAATTTAGAAGCATTCTGAAATGCATAGTATTAAAATTTCTAAATGTAAAATAAGCAACATTATTAATGGGGAGGGAGTCATTGCGTCTACATGGAAAGAAGACTTGAAAAGAATTCCCGAAAAAGTACGAACTGTTTCTAAAGTTAAATGATTGGTAATAAGGGGAAATCCTCTGGTATGGAAATCAATTGCAAAGTATATCTGCAGCAACAATAAATGAAATAATAAACCAAGATTTATATATTAAAAGGACTAAAAGAGCATAATGTTCACCAGCTGTTGCTGAGACAGTGCTCAGCAATAGCTGATAGGCTCAATGCAGAAGATTTGTAGAATCATGTATGAAAACTATTCAGCAGGA
>KK122268.1:262877-327073 GCA_000611955.2 Stegodyphus mimosarum
TTGTGATCCTTGAAGAATGGGTTTACCTAGATGACTGCAACAAAACGAGGTCTATTTGTTATTGAAAACGAAGAGAAAAAATGTACAAACATAGTACCGTCAATGCAAAGAAAGTTTCAGTAAGGTGTTTGTGATTGCCAGAGGATTCTCTTAAATTTAAAATAAAAAATAAGAAGAATGGAAGAAAATGTTAAAATAATGTTATCAAGAAAACGTTTTGCATCTGAAGGTTACAGAAGAAATGACATTTTTTTATCCTAGTGACTTTCAAAGAATGAAATTCCATCAAGACCTAGCAACAAGGCATACTGCGAAAAGTAGCACTGCATTCCTTGAGAAAAGTGAAGACTGATATGGGTATTGCATATATGCCTTTTCATTGATTTCTGTGAAGTTTCCCTGATGTTTTGTGTCTGGACTGTTGTGTCTTTGGTCTCTTGAAAAGAGCTCTTTCTCTGCAAACTCTTGGTAATTGATGGTCTCTGGAAAGTATTGCAAGAGGAATGAAAATCAACGACTTTGGACATTTTATGAGAAGCCCTTGTATCATGGAAATCATGATGCAGACGTATTGATCATAAAACAGACTATCAGATAGAATGTTTAAATAAAAACTCTTTACATTTCAAACATTAATTAAACGGCCCCAAAATCGAAGATATTAAATTATGTGCAAGATTTTTCTGTTAAAAAAGTATTATTTCAGGAGTTCAGTACCTGTAAAAGGATTGGAAAATAGACATATTCACTTAGAAGTGGAAACACCCAATCACACATTTTAATGGAATATTTACATATCTAATTGAAAACTAATGATATGTTGGAGTTAGGCAGAGTATAGCTTGAAAACCTGACTGTGAGATAAAGGAAAGGAGAAAAGTAAATAAGAATTCTTAGAAACATAAATTCGTCTGAAGTGTATACTAAATGAAATCTGAAACATTTAGAATGTGTTACGGGAAAATTAAGAATACCAGTTAATTTTGTCTGCAACAAACACTGCGGACACAGAAATGTTATAAGCATTTGCCCAGAAGATAGAATTATATTCCAATGCTTATCAACCTATCTGCTTTAATAAAAATTATAATTTCATTTAGAAAACTGGCATGCTTTATTCTTTTAGGTACTACATTTGCTGAGAAATTAAGTAAAGTAATTCAGAAGGAAGCTAAGCAAATAAACTCACCCTTTACCAAATTTTATTGTCAGCCTTTACTAAATACAAATTTACGAGCTTTTTGCTTTTGTTCAGTTATAAATATGTATTAATATGTATAGTGAGCATGCAAATGTATCAGGATATATGAATGGGTCAAACACAATTTCTCCTTCAGATTATAGGAGCACATATGGCATAAGAACATCTTTTGCAGTAGCATATCAAATAATCTCAAAGCAGTGCTTTTAATACCAATTAAGCTGTTTGGTACCATGCATAACGTGACCATTTATTTTTTGACTCAAAACGGGACATTTGTTTATTTAGGTCAAATCATAGGTAGTCAATGAAAAAAACAACACTTTTTTAAAGTTTAGAAAAAGAAAAGAATTCAGAAAAAGTCAGTTGGCTTAAAAGTTATGAATCACAAAATATAGGTACCCAAAATGTTTAGTTATACTTATATTTATCAGAAGAACAAATTTGTTTTAATATAGCTGGTGACGATTTCAAGTAGGAATGAAACTCTTGGCACTTTTTTTTATATTCACCGTAATTATCAGCATCGCCTTTAGAACTGAAATTTGTAACTGGGTTTTGTCAGATGTCCACAATTTGTTCATAAATGAAAATACTCTTTCTACTGGAGATTTGTAGCAGGCAAACATAAAATATATTCAATTACAATAGAAAAGTTTTCATGCTGAAGATTTTTGGCACGAAAGTGTTTGAATACTTCCACCCAACGGTTTTCCATGGAAACATTTACATTATTGCATTCCGTTATTTTTTGCGATGTAATGTAATTAGAAATTAATGAAAATTCGTCAAAAACTTTAGTATCTTTATTAGAATCAATATATTGCTTTTCAATTAATACAACCAGAGATTTCTGAATGTCTTCCCATGTGGGGACCTTTTTTAAATGTGCCCAATAAAATATCTCCATTTCTTTGGTAAGAAAGCAAGTCCACTGCTCCAGATATTCACAGCTTGTTTCATAAAATTTTGTAGCCGTCCTTTTCACAAATTCTTCATTGATATCAGTACCACTATCTTTCAATTTTAACATTAATTGACGGAGCATAAATGGAAGAAACTGATTGGTCTGTTTCTGAGTTAAATTGTTTTTAATTGATTGATTTCTTTTGCAGCTTCAATTGCCGATACAGTCTGACCTTCAAGTTTTAAGACAGCTTGATAAAAACTTGCTGACTGAGCGTGTAAAAAATAAAACCACAATTCGGATGTGGGATCTTCAAAAAAGTTTTTTAGTAACAGGGGACATTTTTCAATACTCAAAAAGTAGCTTTTTAACGGCTGGATACATTTTTAAAACCCTCTTCAAAGCAGGCATAAGAGCAAGCCATTCTGGTTTTGCTATAGCCAACCATTTGTTGATATTCCGTTTCAGTTACAGGACAAAACTCCTCTAGAGCTTCAACTCAAATTGTATAAATACAAAAAAAATGAATGTATCTTCACAATAATGCTTTCGTAATCTACGGGTAGCCCATCTGCAGCAGATTTTATTGCATTGTGAATTACATGGGCTCCGCATCCAATACCTAGTAATTCTTTTTTCAGAGATGATTGTAATTTCGTAAATACATTGCTCGACATTGAAAATGCAACACCAAGAAGGAGTGGTCAGAAATTTATGCAAATTTTAGAGTAGACTCACGCCACTGAGTTATGCGAATGATGTGAAATGCGCAGCTCTCCAACGCAAGTGAAGTAAGATATAAGGGAAGGAACGGGCAGAATGGGCAATATCCGTGTCGTTATTTCTGCCAGATGAAATGAAGAAAGTTGTTTTTTTCCTGGAGGATACCTGTAATAGGAGAGAATGCCAGGCCGCCGTCAACGAAAGCACTTCCAGCATGTCAACGAAAGCACTTTTTTAATATTTCAATATGATCAAGTATTTTGTGAATTTCATTAATATTACTTACTTTTAATGGAACTGAAAATTCCACTGAACGACACTTTCAGAAAATCATACCTGAAGAACACCTAAGTTTGTATAAAGATGGCTATTATTATACTCAAATTATTGCTCGCATCAGTGATAATAATTTTGATATTTAAAACATGCTGAAATATTCAAATGAAAATAATATCAAACTTCAGGTTATTGAGAGTTAAATGCAAAATAATAATTCAAATATTCTTAAAAAATTAACTTAATTTTCACAAATAAGTTAAAGAGAGATGTTAATATCAATTACTCCTTAGTACAAAGAAATATCCAGTTTTGTGTACTGAAGTTCCAGATATTAATCATGTTTATAATATTAAACAGTAAAATGTATACAGTACAAAGTCCAAGATTGGGACTCTTCGGGACTTCGGTGATTCCAGATTTGGAATTTTCTGGATATTAGATTGTCAATTTAAATCTAGTAAGATGGCATGCAGAAATTATACAATTAAAAATATGAAATCGTGATTTATGAAATAAAGGAGCATTTATGATCCAAACTGTATCAGAATTTACAAAAAAAAAAAAAAAAAAAAAAAAAAGAGCTTAATATTTATTTGTGTACTCTACTAAACATTTCTTTCAATGTAAGTTGTTTAAGTTGCTGTGTTTTTTGTGCTAATACTTTTTCTTTAATTCTATAAACAGACATAATTTGTTGTTTAGTTCCAAAGTTCCTGAAATTTTTAATTGCCTTATACCATGGCCATTTTTAAGTTTGGTTAACCAACTTGTCGAATATGTGCACTCAGTTTTTAAGTTCATTCTTTCATGAAATATTTTGGTTCAGCCATTAGCATTGGACTCGTCAATGGCACTCCCTCGCTGCGACGCTGTCTGAACCGATTCTATCATCACATTGTCATGGTCATCACTTTTATCATAACAAACAATCTTTCTTTTATTCATTGCGAGTGGGGTGTCGGAATCTACAAAAATTTTTTAAAAACAGTTCCTTTTTCTTTTTTCTTCGTCGTATGCAGTTGACTTTCTAATGCCATGCTCCTCGGATAACTTTGAGATGGATATGCCTTTATCCATTTTTTTGCAGCTATTTCACTTTTTGTTTAATAGACACTGAAACATGCTTTCACTTTGTAGATCCTTTTGCAGCTCCATAATTAGAAACTATTTTCGACATAATCCAAAGCTCAAGCTTTAATTTTTATAAAATTGCTGTAGTAATAACATTCTGCGAAAAATAATAAGCTGGATCAAATTAGAAGATTAAGTAGCAGCGCAGTCTGCTGCATTAACTGAAATTCCTTAGTGAAGATAATCTTAACTTAAATAATAATCTAACTTAAATAGCCTAGCTTAATAGTGTCCGCTATACATTATTGTCTACGTATCATAAGATTGGTGGTGAAAGACAAGTCCGCTAAATTTTGTCTTGCTTCCATTGCGTACTGAATTAAGCCTGAATTGTATTAGTTTGTCACATCACATTTGTATTTATTATACCTACATCTCTTTCTTGCACATGCTTAAGGCTAATCTGAGTCCTGAATAAATAAGCATATACTTAAGGCTTATCTATGGTTGATGCTGTCTCTGCAGATCCTAAATTCTGCTACAAAGCACCTCCAAGTTCTAAAGTCTTGCAGCTCCTAAACTTTGGATCCCAGTGCTTTTCCTAAATTATAAAAATTCTTCCACCCCTTAATTTTGCCGCTCGGTGCTTCTCCAGATTCCAAAAATTTTATCTTCCCTAAATTCTGCCGCCTGGTGCAACCATAGGAGCTCTGACTCCGGTTCTGGGTTTATATGAATAACATATCAGTTATTCTTAACTGAAATAGCACTAAATGTATTCTTTTGGCCTATGAGTTTCATTAACAAAACCTATTTTTAGCATATATGAAAAGAAATTTTTGTTAAATTTTTCGTCGTCAACATTTCTTAGAGCATTTAACTTAAATCTGTAATATTCGCAAAGCATAATGTCAGCATAAACGGGTGCCATACTCTTGTTATTTAATTACTATTATATATATAAAAAAAATGTTTAGACATTGCTGCATGAGTCATTACTCAAGTTGTCATGTATTGATAAACATGCAGTGATGAAAGCAAAATACAATAAATAATGATTTGCCAGGTCAGCGTCAGGGATGTAAAATACTACTAGATGTAACCATGCTCCTATGTAGAGTGCTTGGGTTTGAGATGTATACCAAACAGGTACGCAGCTATGGAGCCAAATTATTAATCTCACAAATTAATGCATAAATGATTTATTTCTTCAATGGCGAGGTATTTTAGTTACTGCCTAAGTGAACTTAAGAATCGGAACTCTCTACATATTTTATTATGGAAGGAAAATGAATTGCGCATGAGTAATGCATACACAAAAAACAAACAAACAAAAAGTTTGTGGCTTTAAGGTCCGGATTTTAGATCATTCCGGATATTGGATGTCCGTATCTCGGACTTTATACTGTATTTGAAATCCGAAGAAAGACACTGTTTGGTAAACTAAAAACTATTTGTGGGATGTTAAAGTGAATTTAGTACTCTAATACTTAAAAAATACATTTTATGCAAATACATAGCGTAAATTGAAAAACCACAAAATTTACATCTTTGATGAGTGATAAGTTAATATATAAATTAAATTCACAATAAAAATAAAGAAATTTTTTTACTAGTCTATTCTTAAAAATACTGAATGCTTTGATCACATTACTTTGAATTTCTCCATTCTGATTTATACTTAGTATATACTACACTCTCACATATTTAGTGTACATATGTTTGTTAACTGATGCATGTAATTTAACTAGATTTATTACATAGTATAGATTTACTTTGAATTACATTTTTAAAAATTTTTAAGCTTATTAATGATTAGGTTAAAAATTCATAAAACAGTAGTGAAATAATAACAAACTTTTATAACAGAATATACGTAACATTAGATATTGCACTAAAAAAATGAAAATTTCAGTTCAGCACCTAACAGAATATATTAAGTAAATTGAGAAATAAAATTAATAATAATAATAATGGCTAATCTACTAATCTAATTAAATCTAGTAGGTCGTACAGTGTAAAGAATACGAAGATAAACATAATAGGTATATGTGTGTTCTTAGCAGTTAATACTTAATTTAATTCAACATTAGTAATAGCAAGCATTTATTTCAATGAACAGAGTATAAATTACATTACGATAAATACGAACTTGCCGAGAATTTCTGCTCCTCGACAGCATGTGCAAACATTGCGCTCTATGTCAGACAGCAAAGCAATGGCTTCCCACTCAAGAATCCAAACATCGAGAATATCATGTGGGTCTACTAGCTTTGACATCACACTTGTTTCTGCAACCTGTCTGTTGGCTTTATGTATTAAGGAGGCATTGACACACCCTCTTCCCAGTAACAGCAATTATGGAAGGTAATCTTTTAAGTGACTGTGCAACTTCACACTGGTAGTCTTGCTGTTTTTGAATTATCTTCACTAGTCGGGAGTTTTGCAAGTTCTGTTTTTTCGGAATGTGATTCTTGGAATGGAACATCTGCCTTTCATTAGAAAACATGGTTTTAGCCTAATGATTAAAATTCTTAACTTTTCCCTGGGTTTCCATAATACTTATCCTTTTACAGGATATGGCCCAAGCTAGACAAGCTGTCGTGAAGCATTTTTGATCTTGTTGTGTAGGAATACATGAGAACAGTTGGAAAGTTGTGTAGAAACCAAGACTGTTCTATGTATTTCCATGGGTTGTGTTAGGTCTTGGCTTCATATTTTGTATTATTCTCTGAAGATTTTAGAAAAATTCAGACAGTTTATGAGGTACTGTTGACTACTACTAGATTATGAGAAGAATTCTGGTAATGATAGCGTGGATCCATATACAAGTTCTGCAGATAAGCAACCCAAGTCTTCTTTGACAGCAGATCTTTTGCCTTAAAAAAAAAGTAATGCTTCCAGCCATGACATTTTAAGCTTTCTTTCAAGGTTCTGTGTTGTCTTTTGATCAAACTATTTGCTTGCAGTTGTAATTTTATTTGCATGAAAACCAAGATATTTTTTGAAAGCTTGAAACAGTTGACTATCAAATTGCTGATCATGGTATGTGATTTGGAATTCCAAAGCATGAAAACCAATTATAAACCAACGTTTTAGTGATTGATTCTGCTGATTGATCTTTTAACCACGGTTTAATCCATCATGTGTAACAATCAGTGATCTTTAGAAGATATCTGAATCCTTTGCAAATAGGTAATAGACCAACCAAATCTGTGTGGTAGTATTTTGAATTCTCTCAAAGCCTCAGAATCTTCAGAGTATGTCTCAAAGAATCTTCAGAGTATGTCTATAGATTTTAGACCGTCATGTTTCAGTCTCAAAAATGAAATAACAACAAATCTTCAGACTCGTTAAGCTGATAACTCCAAAATCTCACCAGCACTTCCTAGGGACAAATACATTTATATATTTGACACGTTTCTAGGATGAGTGTCTTTGATTCTTCCAAAGAAACTCATCATAGAAATACAAAGCTGGATGAAGAGTGAGATTTTCTGCATACCTGAAAGATCACAAAGTATAATGCTATCATCGGAAGGGGATGTGTTGCGACTTCATTTGCGATACTGAAGCACCATCTGTAAACTCTTCGCATGCAATTTTTCTTTCGCCATAGTGGCAACATTAAGCCATCATAAAATCAAAAGAACAGTGACTGGTTTTCTGTTTGTGAAATTTGATGTGCAAAAATTGTAAATAAGTATTAATCTTATTGGAGCCAGAGAAGTATTTAGCATCTTCCTACATTCCAGATACTTCACTTATGCTTGTAACATTCCTTATGGGGGAGAATAGTCTAGTCTTGAAAACTTTTATATTGAACATGCTATAGTATTTAGACGACATACTTCTGTGCAAGATTATCCAATTTTGAAAATGTTCATAATAAACCTCTTAGAGCTTCTAGATATAAATTTGATGCATTTTTGAGTTAACAGGGAAACTTAAGTTAATAGTTTTGATTTTGTAGAAAGTAATGTTATAAAAAGTCGTGAAAAGAAAATTCAATAAAAATTATTACTTCTTAGGATTGATTCAATATCTTAGAAGGGGAAACAAAAACAGGCCATCACAGCAGCATGAACAAATTTTGAATTTGTTTTACTTAAAACAAAACATCTGGTGATCTTTCATTGCAAAAAAGTGGTGTTGAATGCATTTAATCTGCCATGAAACCAACTTTTATGAAACATATAGATACATTCGAGAAAGTAAGATTATAGTAATGATAAGTTTAACCTAAATGGATCAGATGTTTGGTGTCATTTTTATACCACCAAGAACAGCATGGATCTTGAGATAAAAATATCAGTTCAGTGGAAGTTTAGTGATGAAATGTTCCTTGATTACTAATTTAGCGTTTAAAAACCGTAAATTGAATAAAGAAAAATTTCAAGACATTTCAGTCAGTATCTTTCACCACTGTCTTTTGTTGCAAGCTAGGTCAATCTCACAATGTTTTTGTAATGGCATGGCTGTCACACAATCCAGATCTGAATCATGTGTGAAATATGTTGGAATGATGTTACGTGCAGAGGCAGATTAATACGTGTGCATGTAAACTAATTTATAGCCCTCTGTGTTTGTATATATCTTAAGTCTGCAGTACTGGAGAAGCTTTGCAAGTACAAAATAGCAAATAGGATTCCACTGTTCCTATGAACGGTAGTGCAGCTGTTCAGAGCATATACAGCATACTGTGCATATAGTATGTAATGTAGAAATGAATTAATGAAAATAAGTGAATATAAACATGCTATCAGGTTTTACTGTCTATTGTAATTTGCATGTAATTAAAATTGCTCATCTGGAATGAAACTTAGTGTCATTTGAAAAATGTGTATAGTTGGGGGTTTTCCAGCTTCCCAGTGTGCCTGCCATGAAATCCGCCCCTAAGTACAAATAGTACATACTGAAAGTAATTAATTGTGTGAAAGACATAAAAATTATAAATCTATATTGTTCACATTGTTTATTATCAGGTTTGTGCCCAAGAGAATATTTAATATTTATCTGAATAGGTCATTTATAGGCCAGAGAATTCTAAAAATGTACAAGAACTAAATCACATCCTAATAAACATGAAAAGGCAGATTTATTGAAAAAAAAATTTTTTTTTGGAGAATATTTTAGAAAGTTTTTAATCTGAAAATTATCTTTTGTAGGAATATGTATTTTTTCATTTTTATATTCCATATACACACTGAAGAGACAAAACATTATGACTACCTACTCAATAATGCTTTGCTTGACTGTTGGCCTGCAAACAAGCTGAAACTCACCTATGTATGGATGCCACAAGTTCTTGGTAAATGACTGGACACAGCTTGTACCAAAACAGAGTTCACATAAAGTCAAGATATTCTGACATGGTAGTGTTTGAGCTGTGAGCTGCCGCTCCATGGCATCCCAAATGTGGTGAATTGGATTAAGATCCAGTGAGTTACATGGCCAAAACATTAATTGGAATTCATCCTTATGCTCCTAAAAACCACTCCAACACAATTCGATCTTTGTGACATAGGGTTTTGTCCTACTGGGAGATTCTATTTCCAATTGGGAAGACAGAAACCATGCAGGGGTGCAGCTGAGTCTCAAATATTTTCAGATGCTCTGCAGCTTTCATGGTCTGTTCTACAATGACTAAGAGTCCCAGAGCCACCTTAGAACATCACACAAAGCATAATAACACTACCACCAGCCTGTGTATGATCTGTTGTGCATAGAGGGAGCAACTGTTTGCCTCGAAGACGACATATCCTGACACGACCATTGACGTGAAGATTAAGAAATTGTTATTCACTCGACCAAGGCAACTGTCTTCTGCTTATCCATGGGTCCAGTCTCAATATTCCTGGGCCCACTGTATGCGTAGTTGACAACACTTGGTCAACAGAAGCACATGAGTGGGATGTTTGCTTCAAAGTCCCATATCCAAAAGTGTCTGCTGAACTGTGTGTTCCGAAACATTTGCACCTGGACCTGCATTGTATTGGGCTGTCAGCTGAGCTACTGTCTGGTGCCGATTTTGCTATAGCTGGACAGTCTCCTATCTCCTTTTTCTTTGATGATGCGTGAACGTTCAACACCTTGGCATCTAGTGCTGATTTCACTGCCATGTACCTACTTTGCATAAATAATAACGGCAGATCATGAACAACCTTCCAGTCATACAGTTTTGGAGATATTCATTCCGAATCTTCGGGTTGTTACAATCTGCACTCTATCACATTCACTTAGATCAGCAGTCTTTCCCATGAAAATCGCATTCAGCAGTCTTTTCCCGCGAAAGTGAAAGAATGATTCCTTACCTTCTCCAGCATTGGTTAACTACCATTCTCAATCACGGGCCCTTTAAGTCATCCATATGAGGTCATTGAAACATGTGGGGATGGTCATAATGTTTTGACTTGTAAGTGTACATTAACAATTTTATTTATCTAATGATTCTTACAAAATAGGTTGTAATCGGTTTTGATGGTTATTATTGTTCTTATTACTCTTTTTCAATTTCTTTAATGAATAAAAATTATGTTTGTTATTTGTTGGTCATTTCTGCGTGTGGTCTGTAAGTGATAAAAATGTGTATTTATGCTTCTGGAATGTTTTGACATATTTGAATTCTGAGTTTTTGTTGTAAAACTTCATCAATTTTTTTTTCTTTTTCTTATAGGTTGTTAATTTAAATACTGCATGTGCACTTCTGGCAGTTCCTAAAAGACGCCTTTATGATATTACTAATGTACTAGAAGGAGCGGGTCTGATACAGAAAACGTCTCGAAACAACATTCAGTGGATGTAATATACTTTCTCTTTTCACTAATAGATAAAATAGATCATAATATTTTAGATTTTTTAAAATTTAAAATACTTATTAAAGCCTGCTATGTGCTGTACATACCATGAAGGTAAAGAAAGGAGGAGAAACCCTAATCAGTTTTGTTCCTGTACTCCTATGAAGGTGGCCAAATGCCATCTAAACCCACTTGGAATTTCAACACATTAGCTATCCTACCATTATGGAATAAGTTTTTCATTCAGCAGAGCAAAAAAATTATATGACTCTCTGTAATTTCCAGGGAATTCATATATATTTTTCATTTCCACAGTATCTCAGCATTAAAAATATAAGTTTTTTTTAATATTTAATTTCTGTAAATGCATTTCTAATCTATAACACACTGAGATGTTGGGCCACACACCCCATAGCTATTTGTATTACCAGGAAGAAGAGTAAGGCTATGCATTCTGTTTGTCTCCACGATGCAAGACTGTGTCACTAGATTTGTTATAAGATTTATTTTAAATAATCTGCATAATTTTATTCCTGTTCTTTTTTCTTGTACTAAAAGATTTTTAACCTCTTTAGGGGGTCGGTAAGTTAACTGGAAGTGTATTTTGTAAGGTTCTTTTGATGTCATACAAGATTTAAATATGCTGTTTTTAAATCATATGTTGTTTTTTATAACAGCTGGAGGAAACTGTTTTCTTCATGTAAAGTGATCTTCTCATATTCCTCTCATTGAATATGTGTGATGGCTGTAGAAAAAAAAAAGACAAGCATCTTCTAATATCTTCTTTTTATGCATATTTTTTAAGTGTTTGGATCATTGAGATCATTTTCTGAATTCAACTGAAGTGAAAATGGATGATGGAAAAGAGCATGCATTAAATATTGCTACTAATTTTTGAAAAAATAACTTCCAGTTGTTTAAAAATAGCATAAAAATTTGGATTCTGCATCATGAAAATGCTCTTACTTGCTCACATCTTGTTTTCCACAGTGTACATCTTAGTACTCATGGTATGTCTGTGTGTCTTCTTTACCAAATTAACTCCTAAAACATTTTTCTTTTCTGTAAAACAAAACGAAGTAAAAATGTATAGGAAAAATGCACGTGGTGCTGGTTTTAGAAAAGATGATTTTATGTGTTTCTAGTTATGGGAAAATCTGTGGAATCAGTATTTATTTAATATTTAATGGAGGCTATTTTAAAGGTAATTGAGAAAAACAAGATGTAAGATGTAAATTTTTGTAAAGAAATTTCCTAAACTTTTGGATGGCTTCTTGTACTAAATTTATAATTTACACAGTTTTTACCAGATTCATAATATACTGAGAACAATATGTGACGATTTTCTTTCATGTATTCCTTTTTTATAATGCACTAATAGCAAGCATGGATATAGTTTGTTGTATAAAACATTTGATCCTTCCTGCTCTAAACATGTAAACTCAGGAAGTGTCTTTGCTTAAAATGTTATAGTCATATTATTGCATAACTAATATTCTTGAATGAAATATATGTATGATTTAACATTAAAAATTTTGCCTCTTGAAAGCAAACATGCAAGTCCTTTATTTTAATCAGCAATTTATGCTTCAACTATCAGTTTTCAATGTGCTTCATTTATGCAGTATGCTTACATGCAACTTTTGTGGTATGTCATTTTATTTAAGTATCTTCATAATTTTTAAGATTTACTATTCCCACGGGTGATTCTCCAGGGCTTATAGATTATGGATTTATTAAGAAATAATTATGTGTGAAAAATATTTACACAAGGTGAATCTGAAATTTGTTGAAAATTTTAAGAAACATGTCTGAATATCAGTTGTTCTGATTCAATAAAAGCATAATTTACATCACTCTGTCATTGCCTAACAAAAAGTTTTGGATTAGAGTAATAACTGTGCAAATAGTTATTGAATGGTTTTAAAATGAATTAACTGTGTTTTCTAAGAAAGTCAGATTTTTGCAGTACTTATAACTATGTGGCCAGTAGATAGAACTGTACTATTAACTATACAGAGGAGTACAGTATTGTCAATAATAAATGTAATTCCTCATGGGATAATAGCAATTGTTAAACTGTAATAATAATAATAATAGCCTGGTATTATAAAAACTGTTGTGCTCATACATCATTCATACAAACTGACCATGAAAAATAATTAGATGAGGGGGAGATCTTAAACTAACATTGTTGTTATTTATGTAAGAAGATAGACTGCCATCAGTTAGAAGGTAATGATGTAGTGTGCTGGAGAAATAGAATTTAATTTCTATTGAAGGAGTACCAGCTTAAAAAGTTGAGAAGTGAGACTTTGCATAAACAATAAAATTAGCCATTATCATAAAGATTCTATGTCAAGGAACCGCTTATATTATGCAAATTCATTTACAAGCCCTGAAATCAGAAACTCTGCTAATTTAACAATAGGTTATTTTTCTGGAGAACTTTTGGAGTTAATTGGTTTAAGTGCAGAATACTGTGCATAAAATAGCCAAACCTGGGTGCTTCCTGTGTTACTTCTGTCATTTCATTTACATATTTCAATACCAAAGCAATCATTGGCATAATTATAGTAAATTTTTCCCATTCTGTTTTTTTATCTTCCATTCAGCATATCTTTCCATGCTAAATGAAAAATGCTGTTCTACAAGACAATAGCATTGTTAACCTAATTTATTTATTTTAACTAACCATCCCTTGCACATAATATACCAGGGGTTGGCAACGTTTTATACTTACTAGGCTGAAACTTTCTACAGACTTCTGAAAATTGGTTGTGTATCAATTTCAGAAACCAGTTATTGTTTCTACAAAAATCAGTGCTTATCAATAATCAACATTTATTAGTGAGTTATATAGGTTAATGGAAAGAAGCATGTTTTATTATTCTTTTACCTTAATGAGAACCTTTGTCTTTAGTTGCTATATGGTAGGATTGTACTTTGACACTTTCAGTGTGACACATGCTTCTGAATGAGAAGCTGTCAGGCATCTTCACTTTGGGTTCAAGACCTATTTCATGGGGGGAAAACCTGCTCATCTGGAGAGCTGTGTCCAAAAGTAGAAAGAAGGGCAAATGCTCCCTTCGTCAAACATATGAAAGTTTCAGGCATAGAGAGATGCTCAGCATTGTAGAGTTATTGTCAAACTGTTTGAAGTCTTGTTCAAGATGTTTATGTAAATGTAAAAATTTTGTTGTCCACAGTTTGGATATGCATTCCATCTCAAATTCATCAGAAGTAAAATTCATTAATTCAGGTTTGATGAGGCAATAAAGCATTGGGTGGTAAGTTTCTAAGTCTTGCCCTCATACTATAAACTTCACTCTGAGTGCTTCTGCATACTGCAAGACATCATCTGCATTAATGTTCATGGTATTTGAGTGAGCTTTTATATTTGGAAGATACTTTTAGTTTCTATTCATGATGTCATGTCTAAGTATATCTAATTTTGATAGCATTTGCAAAGTTCCAATGCAGTTTACCCCATACTTCGGAAAAAAAAATTAAGATGCAATCTGAAAATTCACCAAATTTTCTACTGAACTGTCAGTCTTTGAATCCTAGGCTCCAGAAATTCTAGAAACATTACACATCAAAGGTACTTCATTCATTTACAGGATATATTCTTCCAGTAGAGTCCAGAGAATCTATCATTCTAATACATAATTTTAAAGAATATTCTTTTTATAACAGCAAATTGAAGTTAAATATTGTTGCCACTCACAAATTATATTAATAAAATTTCACTTGTATTTATTTAAAGCTAGCATACTTATATTTAAATAAATGCTTAACAGACAGATAATAACATCCTCCCATCTAACTGGTTATACATTATAATCAGAACATTGTACATTATATTGAATAAAAATTCACAATATGTGGCAACGTATTTAAAAACAAATGACAAAATTGGAACAGCACATAGGGTAAATAGTTTTATGTGTACCTGTTACAAATCCAGTTTGTCAGAAACCTTGATAACTGGACAACTAAATGAAAATATAACCTTTATAACTTGGAAAACTAAAATCAAAATATATAGAGAAGCTGTCTGCCTGATATAGATATTTTCATTTTAGTTTTTGGGATGCTTCAATTATGAAATGAGTCCTTATTATCAATACAATTTATTTTTTCTGCGTTTAGGAGCCTTTAGTGAACTGAACCTGTAAATGTTACTCATATTGAATTGGAGTAATTTTGAATGAGGCATATGTAGTTTTACAAGTTAAACATGTCCATCCTTTCCAGGAATATATTCGGCTCTGACTAGCCAGTCAGTCCCAGTTTTCAGAAGTGGATTCTTATACTGCTGTTTGTTCCGATTAGTATTATATCTTGAACAGCTATTTTAGGAACATCTTTATTTTTTGCTCTTTGACAAGAATCCCTAGATGTTCACCTCTGAATCGAATTCTGAAATCTCTTTGTAGATTTTGTCTGTATTTGATTTTTCTGATTAATCACTGATGGTCGACAGCACTAATAACCAATGTATTTCACTCCATGATTTCTTGCAAGAAAATGAAGCTGACATAGAAACTAGTGGATCTTCAGTTTGGTAAATGAGAAGTCAAGATTTTTCATTAATGTTTTGCAGTCATATGTCACCATTCCTTGATAAAACAGTTCTCAACCAAAGACCCTTTTAAGAGGTCCTTTATCATTTGAATCGTCTGCTCCAGCCAGGCGGCAGTTGGAAGGTTAAACTTTCAATCTGTCGCATTTGTAGTGCTGTGTCTTACAATTTTACTCCAGTCCGAGAAACAAAATAGATTAGCACCACCACCAATGAACTTACAGTCAGCATTATCAAATAGGGATGAGTCTTGACTTGCTTATGTATGTATCCCGTGTAGTATTGTTTAGTCCAGTTGAGTTATTTGAGTGATACAGGCACATTTTTGGAGCACTCCTTTTGCAACCATGGAAGGTGTGAGGAGCAGTCACTTTCTGTGGAAAGAGAGCATGAAAATTTTAGAAATTGTACATCTGTGAGAAGTATTTTCTTCCTACATTTGAAAAAGGCTTTATGGGGTTTTGATTTAAGAGTTTAACTATGCCATAAATGGATGGTTTGAGGAGACACGAAACCAATTTTTTGAGGACAGTTTAAAAAATAATTTTATTTTTGTTGGAATAAATTTATTCAATTAAAGGGGGATAATGTTAAAAACTGCAATGTAATATTGATAAGAAATGATGAAATAAAAAAATATACCTAAATTCTGAAAGCATCCTGCATACATAAAGTGTAATTTAATGTATATGTTAAAATCTGTATAAATAAAGCTAAATAAAATATTTGTACCTAGGAAATATCAAATCATTTAAAATTGAATATCAGTAGTGTACAAAGACAATTATCACAGCATTTATGTATTCAATAAATATTTAAATTAATTAATTAAGAAAATTCCTTTTTACAGATATAGTCTACATGAAGAAGCATGCAAGCAGTGCATGTCTGAAAATGTTAAAATATCTTACAGTATTAATTCTAAATTCCATGAAAATATAAACACAATACAAAATCTGAAATCAGGACGTCTAGTATCCAGAATATTCTATAAATATCATTTACAAAATCTAAAATTATTTCAAATGAAACATATTTTGAATATGGGAAATTAAATCGTTTTAAAAGTAATGAAACTTATTTTGAATATGGGAAGAAATTTGTATCAAATTTTTCCTCGTCAGCACACTCAACACTTTGTATTTGACACTGTAGTCTAATTGGTACTCTCATTCTATCGAATCGTTTTTCATTTTAATGTAATATGCAGGCTTAAATGATAATTAACATCACTATTACTAACTAAGAAAACAAAAAATTTCTAATGTGATATTAGCAGATTAACATTCTAATATTTACACTCTCTGCAATTAATGACAGAAATAATGCTATTTTATAATTTTTTTCATATGAAGCATATTATTAAATATTAAATGCACATATGAATGACACATTTTAATCTAAGCGACAAATTTATACAAGGTTAAGCAGTTTTATAATAGTTACATGTGCAGGGATTCGAATGAGCAATAGACTTTAATTTTTCTTTTTAGATATGTTAATTTGTCTTAAGAATACTTTTTTATAGTGAATAAGTTAAAAATTCTTTTACAAAAATATATCATATGAAAATATTAACTTTGTTGAAGTTATTTTCAAGTGAATGTGATTAGTAAAATTATGAAAGCATCCTTAAAAATAGCAAGTTCTATTTTCCTCTAGTGCCAGATTTTTTACAGTTATTTGTCCAGCAAACCCAGGAACCAAATTTATTTTAGATAAATTTACAAATACAAAATTGCATTTATAAGCACTTTTAATGAAATTACACATAAATTATTAAAATGTTTGATTTTGTCTTTTGCTTTCATAAATTATTCAGGACTTATTCATAATAATATTGGATAAAATACTTACTGTGAGAATCACATCAACACTTATTACGAAATATGGGGCGGAGAGAAATTATTTCCGAAATAAATGACTGAATCAAATTAACATCATTATCGATCACAAGATTTTTTCAAGTGTCACAATTAGGAGTTAATTTTAATTAAAATTTGTGGTGTGCACCAAGATTTCCTTCAGTTCTTATTATACAAGTTAAATTTGCCAAAATTCCATGTGCTTGGATTTGTCATAGGTTTAATTTTGTGAAATAGGACATTAAGAATGCTTAATCCAGAAAAATTCAGTCAATACTTTATTCCAAGGATGGCCAATCTTAAGGACAGTAGGAGCTGCCTGTTAGGATTTAGAAAACTTAGAGAGCTGCAATTAGATTTTCTTAGAATCATAATTCCTTGTTTAAATCACAATTCTTTGTTTAAATTGTTTTAAAAGTAATGAAACATACACTCTTAGACAAAAAAAAAAAAAAAAAAAAAGTCATCCGAATGGGGCAAAAATCGGTAGAAGTGATGTACATCTACAGAAAAACAAATGTTTACAGTTTCAGAAAAATTTAATGATTTACTGAAGTGATAGAACTTCACAAAGTAAAAAAGTCAGTAACGCTTTTGTCCACCACTGGCCCTTGTGCAAGCAGTTATTCGGCTTGGCATTGATTGATAGAGGTTGCGTAGGTCCTCCTGAGGGATATCGTGATGAATTCTGTCCAAATGGTGCGTTAGATCATCAACATCTCGAGCTGGTTGGAGGGCCGTGTCCATAATGCTTCAAACGTGCTCAATAGGAGAGAGATCCGGCGACCTTGCTGGCCAAGGTAATGTTCAGCAAGCACTAAGGCAAGCAGTAGAAACATGCAGTGTGGAGACGGGCATTATCATGCTGAAATGTAAGCCCAGGGTGGCGTGACATGAAGGGCAATGCAACGGGCCTTAGAACTTCGTTGACATACCACTGTGCTGTAAGGTTGCGACAGATGACAACCAAAGGAGACCTACTGTAAAATGAAATGGCACCCCAGACCATCACTTCTGCTTGTTGGCCTGTGTGCTGGGTGAGTCAGGTTGGACATGGCCCCGGACAGCGCTGTCCGGGGCATCTCCAGACTCGCCTTCGCTAGTCATCGGGGCTCAGTTCAAAGCGGGACTCATCGCTGAAGACTATTCTACTCTAGTTAGTGACATTCCAGTGCGAATGAGCCCGACACTACAGCAAACAGGCTTGACGCTGTACGGAGGTCAATGGTAGTCGGCGCAAGGAGCGCCATGACCTCCACCCCCTTTCTGTAAGCCGTCTATGAATGCTCCTTGCGGTCACTGAGGCACTAATTGCACGTACAATCGATGATAATGATGCATCTGGGGCTGTGAGTGCCGCTCTGACGATTACTCGGTCTTCACGTTCTGTCGTTTCTCTAGGCCTACCGTTTCCTTCTTGACACTCTGTGCGGCATGGTTCACCCATTCCTGTCAACATCGTCTAATAGTGGCATCGCTCCTGCTGAATTCTTTGAGCCCAACTACATGACCTCTCAAATTCTGACATCTGTGCATATCGTTAGTGCACCTGTATGCGAGGCATAGTTACTGTCTACCAGAGTATACGGAATGAAATTCGTTAAGAATTTATGACCTGGAATCGTAATTTCTCCTCTTAAATATCCTGCCAGTTGCGCAGATCAGATGCGCTGTAGCGACTACCATTCATTCATTGGCAGCCAAAATGTAAAATTTTGCATTTTCCTTCGAAACCTGTATGCATATCAATTTGTGTCCAATTTGCTTTATATCTTCTCGGTGCGTTGTTTTTTTTGTCTAAGAGTGTATTTTCATGAAGAGAAACCGATTTAATAATATAGATGAATGATTTCTGCTTGAATAATGTAATGAAATGTTTAATGACTTTTGACCGCAAATTGCATTGTGGACAGTTCTGTGAGGAAATCCTCCCCATGATCCGAAATTTTGATATGCACAATCATGAATGAAATAAATCATATGCTCTGCCTGGAATTACGAAAGAGTTTTTATGGACGATAAAAAGTTCTGGGTTTAAAAGTGGTATTGCAGCATATTATTAGGTGTGGTTGCAAACATTTCGCTGAAAAAAGCCTCCAAAACAACTTGCTTTCTTTAGGAATGGACATAAAAAGGTTACAACCAAATACAAATAAGAAGTTTTTATGTCATCCAATATAGTCTACACACAAGTCCATCAGACATTAAATATGTGTCTAATTTGGAAGAGCCCCTCTGTGGAATGCATGTTTCGTGTCTGAAATAGGTTTCTTCAGCGGCTGCCTGAGTTGTCCGAAAACTGAGAAAATGTAATTCCTACAATCACTACTACTGAGAAGCGGGAGGACTAGATGAATTGCGAGGAGAAACTGCTTGATACAAAATAGCATCTGAAAAAAAATTGCCATACATTATTTTTTACCTTTGCATTTGTCTTTTGAGCTGTGCCTATGGCAACTGGCTGGTCTAAAAATATTATGGCTATTATAATTCACACAAGTCAAATTATTTGCTACTGTGGTGATAAGTGCTCAGTGGACAACTTGAAATGGAGTTAAATCATAACACACATAAATTAATTAAAAAAATTAAATCACTAAGTGATAAAGATGCATGTCATTGGATAATTTCTGTTTTGAACTGCAAATGTATTTAAAAAATTAAATGTTTGTTGTAAGCAAGTCTCACTTAAGGGATCAGAGGGCTTCAAGTCGCTGGTTAGGGGCCTGAGAGCCACATGTAGCTTGCAAGTTGCAGTTTGGCCATGCCTGCGTATGTTGAGTTCCATAATAAAAAAAGCAACTTAAAAAAAAGAAAATGTACAAGCTATTCAGTAAATAATTAATTTAAAAAATTCTGTGTTTTAAATTTTAGAGTTAAAACAAAAAACATAATGAATAATTAAATGAAAAATAAAAACTATTGATTAAAGTTAAAAGCACTTCCAAATTGAATTAGAAATAGTCAAATACTTTGTAATAATTTAATACAACTTGAAAAAATTGGCATAAAAATAAACCAACAGTAATTATAACAATACAAAAACATATATTAATAGTACTGAAAATCTTTAAAAATTTTTAAACAAGAGACTGTTTTTTTTTATTTTTATTTTCATTTCAAATTCTTTTGGTGGTACTTTTAATGGCTAATTGTTATTTTTATTCCTCTAAAATGTATATATTTCCTTTTATATCCACAAATGAAATTGTGATAATGCATTAAATTAAAATCTTTGCAAATTATTTTGAACTCCTAAGATGTAATAGTTTATGATACATTTGTATACTACTTTCATTAAGAAATCATATCTATAGTGTTCAAAGGACTTTTTTGTTCATTAAGTAAGTAACATAAATATTTTCCATAATTTTATTATATGTATGTTTGGCTTTTTAATGCTAGTTTCTCGGATTTTATTATTTAATTCCATAGAAATTGATTTAATTTTTCATTACAATCTGTTATTTTTAACATTTTTTAAATGAAATGTTTAATGAAGAACACTTGAGGTGTTTGCTGTATTAGGTCGTGATCATTTAATTTTGAGCTTAATAACAGATTTCAGTTTTTTTACCTCTGAAATGTATTGCATTTGCGTAATAAGTTTGCAAGTTATTAATGTAACTTATCCCCCACAAAAAAGAGTTCGTACCATAATATGACTATACAACTGTGTCTATTCAAATAAAAGTAATAACAAATTTCTAGAGCAGAAAGTGAACTTAGCCTTTAGCCTTTAATTAAAAAAAAAAAAACATAGATTAAGGACAAACTTGTGGAAATTTTTGATGCCTAGGAAGTATTATCTAATAGAAGGCATCCGTGATACTAAACAGTCAAGCAGACAGTTTTCTTTAAAATCTTAAGCATTACCTAAACCAGATGATGACCTTGATCTTTAAAATCAAGAAAGGCAGCGAAGATTTAGACATTAAATTTAAAAATTAACTTACACACGTAGTTAAAAATGAGATAACACCTGGGTGAACATGCCAGAGCAATTTTTAAACAAATAGAATAAAAATAAAAGTACAGGAGCTTTTGCAGATGACCTGTCTGCTTTGTCAGCAGTAGGTGGAATGGATGGCCTTCACCATGTTCATTAACTTTTATCGGTTTCTATAGGGTTGCTGTATTCTGGATGGCAGTCCAGATGTATGGAAAGTTGAAAGGAAGGTCTCTGTTGCAACATGACTGTTACAACTCTAACAACAGATGGGTCATTCACAGAAGTTCCTGTACTTTTATTTTTATTCTGTTTGTGCTTAAACGTGGTTCCAGCATGACGACCTAGAGTTTTTATCATAGACTATTAGTTGCCTACCTTTCTGATAGATTCAGATGACACTTCTTTTTTCTGCTGCTTGTCAGTCTCCTTTCTGTACCTTTCCTCCATCTATATCCTCTAACATACTGTCATCACTTGCTCTTAGCCTACCAATGTGTTTATTATCTTTTTGAATCTAGGTCAGTGAAACTGCTTTATATGTGCATGTTGCTGTAACTTATATAAGGGAACAAATACAAATTTCCTTATTAAAAAAAAAGAAAAAGAAAGAAAGAAAGAAAATTGCTAATTCTTACAGTCTTTTCCATAGCCTAAGCACGAAAATTATCAAAGTATTTTGTGAGTTATATTCAGATAAAATTCCAGACAAAAATTGAATTTTACGAATAAATGATGGATTTGAAAAAAGAATGGAATTAATTTAAATGTTTATACTTAGAGGAAATGAAATTTTAAAAAAACATGCAATTGAAACTAAAGCCAAACCAACCCAAATTAAATCATTTATCAAGATACAACCTGTCTTAATGTCATCCGTAAGAAAAACATTATTTTCAGTTATTCAGTAAATTGCTACTAAATAAAATATTGAGAAGTAAGCAAACATCATGGAAAAGCAACTGTGTAATATACACTAAGGCACATCCTTTTTGAAACAGTGAAGGTTCCACAGTTGGAACAAAACAATTGAATGCAAGTTCTTAGCAAGTAAAACTTAAAATTTAAAATAATGCTGAAAATTTTAGATTTCCAGAAATGGAAGTTGTGATACCTTGAAAGATGTGAAATGTGGAAAAGGAATGGAGTTTTATTTTAAAGTGTATGTGTAGGAGTGATGTAAAGTACCTTATATCTAAAAAAAACCTAAACTTAATACTAAATAAAAATGCTTAATAATAGGCAAAGTAGTAAGTCAAAGTAACGCCCCCCCCCATAAAACAGATATAGGAACTTTCAAAACTAAGCTTAACAATCAGTTTGAAAATGTCAGAATCATGCTTCTCAGTGGCCCGATTAAATTAGATGTAGAAAATAAATGCAATTTGAAAATAAAATATAACAATAATAAGTATTGCATATAAACACAGGAAAATCAAAGAAATAGTGAAGTGAATTAGAAACGAGTAAGACTTTACCCCAAGTCCTAGTAATTTTGGATGAGTGCCAGTTGCAGCAAAATATGGTCGAATGATTTCAGTAAAAGCTGGGTAGTTGAAAAGCTTCTTCATCAGTAATATAATAAGTTCTTCATCAGTATATGTCTTCTTCATAAGTAAAATAATACACAAAATTAATAGAAATTCATTTAAAATATGAACTATAATTAAAGCAAACAGAAATGTAAGAAAACATTTGAGTTGCAATTAATGCAAAATTTTAAATATTTTGATATGAGCGTAATTAGTTTGAGTATCAAAATTTTGTAAACTGTAAATGTTTTTAAAAAATATGGTTCAAAACATTGGTTGGTTTGGACATAAAAATCAAGTAAGTTAAAAGCAAAACGTTTTCACATTTGGGCATATAACAGGACGGGAATACAAATGGCCCTTTATTAATAACATAGAAAGTGGTAATTATTTACATATGTACAATACACATCCTCTAAATGTTTCCTTCTCAGGTTTAAATCATGTTAATAATAGGATGATCTAATATGCAGTTTTTCAAAATTTAAGTTGATAAAAATTGAATGGAATTTTATTATTAATAGATGTTATTTTACTTATGTTATTTTTTATTACCTACATATTCAATTTTAGTGCTTTTATATTTTTAGTATTTAGTTAATAACTATATCGACTGTTACTTTTATAAGAGATCCTGGAATCACTATGGATTAATGTATATTAGTTTTAAAATGAATAATCTTTTGTTAAAATGTTTTACATTACATTGCATTTCAATTATACTAAAATTAAAAAAAATAAGTAAAGCAACTGTGTAGCCAGCCGAGCTTAAAGCACTGTCCCTTTTTTATATTTTGCTGTATTATAAAGTCCTTTTAGTATATATGCATTATTTGGTTCATTAAATATGAATGCAAATACATATTTTGATCTTATGTTCTGTAATGTAAATGAAAAAAAGAAAATAACTTAATATGCAATATGGAAAAAACAGACCATTTCTTTTAATGCTAATTATTTTGTAAAGGGTTTGCAAAAACTTTTACAACGTTCAGTAGAAAATGCCTTTTTCAAACTTAAAAGAATTTCTGTAGAACTCTGAACGAAAAAAATTTCATTAAAGATATCATATGATGCTATTAATTTGTAAAATCAAAGCTTCATACATTTTCAACTGTGTGAAGTGTTCATTGTGGTGTTTGCATATTGCACTTACTGGAACAGTTAATAGCATAATTGTGAATTAAGAGCTTGACATGCATCATAATAGGCTAATTGTGTATTATTGTATCTTGTCTATCTCATCCTATAGTAAAAATCATAATTTTATCCCTTTTTAAAAGTAAAATGTGCTTAAACATTGATAAATCTTAGAGTTTCCAAACTCCTAAAATTTCCCAGTGCCCTAGGGTGCCTAGGCTGGCTTACAAGAAGATCTAAAAATATTCCACCAAAATAAGAACATCTAAAAGTATTCCAGTAATTTCACTGAAATGACAGTTAGCCCATTTGGTTTTATTTGAAGTAGTCAAGATACTGATGCAATGAAAGGAAGGACATCTAACAGTCGCTATACAAATCACTGTTTTATGTTTACCAAGGTGTCATTCTCATAGCGTAAGAATTTTGGACATAAATAAAAAAAATATATATTTAGTGCTGTGTATATAAATTCAGCATGATTGAGTTTGCAGTATCGTTTTTATGCAACATGCATCTCCCCCCAAGTTGCTTTGATAAAAAGCATGGATTATTTAAAAATAGAGCAAAACATGAGAGTGGCTGTGTCTGGGGAGAGTTATTTGTTCTCTTGTTCTTTCTAATTTGTCATTTTTTATTTTTCAGGAGCATTTAGGTGTATAAAAATCACACAGTTTTATTGTTATTCAGAAAGCAAAAGTACTGAAAGTGTAATTTTTTTATCAATTTAACAAAGCTGTTTAGTTGCAAGTATTGTATATAAATACTTTTTTTTTTTTAATTTAGGCCTAGAGCTTCATCACCTTGTGCCAGTGTTACAAAATATGAAATTGAAAAAGAAATTGACATTCTGGAAGCTAAAGAAAATAAACTTGATGAATTGATTTATCACATGAATTTACAACTGAAATCTTCAAAAGAAACAGATGGAAAATATCCTTTTTGCAAAAATTTTTATGATGTTCTTGCTATTTATATGAGATGCATTTTTAAATGCTTTAATTTTACCTGTGAACATGCATAAATTTTCCGTGATATGCTCTTACAAGGGTCACTGTGAAACTTTTGAGATGCATGTAGATTTTGAAAGTTACACTTACATAACTTTAGGAGTGTTCAAAAGTAGTCTTCCCCACCATCAGTATACTTCTGTGGCCAAATTTTCCTAGCATTATATATCTCAAACCATTCATCTCATGGAATCAATGAAAAAGATGCATTTATAGCCTCATCAGTCTCATCTTTGGAATGAAAACAACTTATGCATAATTCAGAAGTCAAAACAACAAAAATCAGCGTAATATTCTCAATATTTTCACAGGACTAGTTTCGATGGTTTTTACCGAACCATCATCCTCAGCTGCGAGACACGTAAAGATTTTTGTTGTTTTGACTTCTGAATTAGTTTCGTTCGGTGTGTTATTGTGTCTTAATTAACTTATGCATAAGTTTTTTTAGGCTAAAAAATACCCAAAAGTTACACATAGCTAGGTAGGATAATAGGGTAGATGTTCTGTCGGTGACCGAACAGAAACCCACAGGAAAAATACTTGCAGAATAATGCTCACAGGGAAAAGCCCATGTGGAAATGTGGCCATGTAGAAAAAAACTCGGATGGAAAAATGCTCACTTAAAAATATGCTCACATTAACCTTTTCAGGGGTGGTACGTAAAAGAATTAAAATTGTAGTAAAATTTGCATGAACTTGAACTGTAACTTATGGACCCTAAGAGTGAAATCTTGAATTTTGACTGCCGTTATATAATTTATGCCATTGTTCCTTTATGACACTTTTCTCCCCATAACTACCAATAGTTTGTTTTCTTGCTCTATTTTGTATATTTTTGATGTGTATCTACAGAAATTTGTGTTTGAGTGTAGTTATTTAAGTTTAGAGCCAGAAAAGTTTGAAGTTTTCTGCAGAAATTTAAAATTTTAGAAATAAAACTGACATTTTTAGGTACTTTGCTGCCCAGTTCAATATATACTTAAGGTCATTCAGGTACATCTCGACACCTTAAGGGAAAATTATGAATAACTCGTTAACATTCAAGGATTTTATCATTTATTTTCACAGAAAATAATTATTTCTGTATTAATAACACATTATGAAAATTTGGCTTACCTGAAAAACATCATATGTCATATAAATGCAATAAAAAACATAAAACCCAGATGTCCACTTTTCCCTTAACTGCAGGAGATCTCGACAGGTATCTACGGGCTGGCAGGTACAATTCAGAACAGTGGCTTTTTTTTAAGAAATAAGGACAACGCACTATGGTAAAGAAAGATTGATGGACTAAACACATATTAACAGTGTAACAATCTATATCCTCCCTTTTAATCATGTACATTTGTTGCATATAAACTGGGGTTGATTCCCATTTTCTACACACACCTCATGCAACTATGTACTACAGTCTCCAACACATTTCACCCACTACTGTCTGGCAGTATCATCAAATTAGTACCCACCGCACTTGCCATTGTAATTTTCATCGTCTTCGAGGTACTGGGTTGGGTTCCTCCCTGATGTCTAAATTGCCTGATGTAGCAGACTTATACCAGGCTTGCTTGAATATTTCTGCGAAGTCTTCTTTGGTGATCCCCTTTCCTGGATAGTAGTAAACAAAGTTCCTGCATACCTCATTATAAAAATGTTCCAGGCTCTTGAAATATGAAACATCAAGGGGTTGGCTTTTGGAGTGCTATGTGGAGGGAGGCATAGCTTTGTCCAGTGTATCCGGATCTTTACAGTGAGAGGCGTGTTCATCTTTAATGAGTAAAATTTTTCCTTATGGTTTGTGTTTGTTCAGATGGTCAAGAAATTTGTTGAAGACTTCGCTTGTCATGTATCCAGAGTCTGACATCTCTAACGTTGACTCATTTGGTAAACCTTTGGCATTAGATGGATTTGCCGAACATCCTCCATTATGACAAAGCGGGGATGGCACTTCCTGTTCCACTCCTACAAATCATGGCAGTAACAGTAGGCCCCTTTTCTCCTGTGGTGGCATGGTTCACATCTTTTTTGCCTTTGCAAGAAATCACTTTGCCAGGTTTGAAAATTAGCTGCAGTCCAGTTTCGTCGGCGTTCAAAATTCTTGCCGGTTCTTCCCACAGGTTCAACGCATCATACATTTTCCGTAAATAGTCAAAAAATTTTCTTACTTCATCTCTATTGAGACCTCTGGGACGAAGAAAGAATATACCCAGTCATATCCTGCCTTGGTCTTGTCTTTGTTAAACCGGTGCGTTAGGTTATTTTTCTCCGCAAATTTAAATACTAGCTCCTTAACATCACTTACGGTCATGCCAAACCCTGCAATAATATATGTTCAACGAGTTCCCTTTCCATAGCAGTATCAAGTGTTGCTCCCTTTCCAATTTGCTGGTTTGATACTCCACCTGTTAGTACCCTGGTCCTTAATGATTCCTCGGGACATTGAATCTCAGCCGCAGTTGCAAGCAGCATTTTGTTCTTTTTCACCTCCCATATGACAACCGCCATATCTTCTGGCTTCTGTTTGCCAAGTACTCCCTTATATTCATAAGTACGAGACATTTTTTAACCCTAAAATATCAAAAACAAAATTAATATTAATTCGTTCACTAACTATTGGGTAAAGAAATATCAACAGACTTGACCTACAATATACAAATCAGGGAGAACTCGATTGTCAAGACCTCCCTGAGTTACACATTTCTATGAAAGATGGCAGCACCTCCCTCTGACTATGAAAACTTTTTGCGTAGACATCCATGTTCCTGAATGCCTGATCTCCCTAGAAAATCATTTGGAAATCGCCAAAAATCGAAGCCATCGTCCACATTTATCATCGTTATCAAAGCCAATCTTATACTTTATGCATTGTAAACTATGAAGTGCTTACCTGACAGATTATTAATATTTATTTTCTTGATCAATCTCTGACTTTACAACACTTTCGATTCACAATGACGCACTACAGTCTTAGGTTATTCCAATACAGTGGGTTCCATATGTGACACCAGGGTGCAGACCGCTCTACTAAGGGACTTCCTTAAAAATGTCAAGATAGTCCTGAACAACCTTATGTAAAATATTGGAAAAAAGCTTTTGAAAGTGATTTAAATTCAGTAGTATTATTTTATCAAAATTTAAACAAATGTAACACTGCATGTGCAAAGTAAATGATGGTTCTAATCTGGTAGCATGATAGTTCCATTTCAGACACCTTGTACTTAATCATAACAATATTTTTTTACAACTTTCACAGCACAGTGTTCTAAAGCAAGACTCTTTCTTTCAAATGCCAAAAATCATTTGACAAAATATGATTAAACACGGTAATGCGAATTGTTTGCTTAGGCAATATTTGTGGTGGTGGGAAACTTTCATTAAAACCCGATATTATAGCGGGCTTCTGTCAGAATATTTCCAAGATGCATAAATATCTATGAGTCTTCGAAATGTCTACACCTTTGTCCCATTATGAGCTAAAGTAATGAAGAATTCCTAGCAGCTAAACTGGCTGTCTGCATGAAATTGTTTTTTCCCATTTATAAAATAAACAAGCTAGTTTTCTTTAGAATATATTCCACAATTCCATACCTTTCTATGTAATTGGATCTCAAATGCTTCATGATTTCTAAGTAATGAGCGAAACATTTAGACCCTTAAATTTTTATTATTATGTATAAACATAATGATACTTATACATAATAATAAAATTAAATACTATGGATGATACTTATACATAATAATAAAATTAAATACTATGGATGATACTTATACATAATAATAAAATTAAATACTATGGATGATACTTATACATAATAATAAAATCTAATTGAGATTACTGGTCTGATCGTGATTGCTGATCTTCATGTGAAATGAATAATTGTTCTTGAATAGAATAATTTTACATTAAAAATGTATTATGGAAGCAGTTTTGTGACAAAATTTAATTGTATTGTTTGATACTGTATCATTTAACTGTATATCTTTGTGATTTATGTATATGCGTAGCTTAAAATTAATTTTTGTTTCATTTTGAATTCAGCTTTATTTCTCTGAATTATTACATTATTACTAAAAATAAAAATCACAATAGTCAGTTGTACTTTAAAGAATTTTTGCCTTAACTGTGTCTTTTACTTATCATTATTTGACCTGTGATGATCTGAAAGGCATCAAAGAGTTTTCTGAAAAGATGTTAATTGCAGTTAAAACTTCTCCAGCTGTTCAGATTGTAGAAAAAAGTGTATGTAAAAATGATAGTCTTTTTATTTTCTTTATTAGTATCATCCGTTTTTGGTTTTTAGATGTTTTTTGAAAAAGTGTTGCATATTTGTGTAATAGAAATTTGGACACAACATGGAATTTTTTATAGTTAATATGTACTCGAAACCGTTTCAGTGCTTATGTACTTATCAACTGTCTTTAACTAATTCTTCCATCTACCAGAGGGTGCATAGTTCTTTCCTTGTAACTAAAACTCACAGTTTACCGAAAAGGTTGTAGTCTCTTGCTGAGAAGTGGTAAAATCCTTTGTCATGTTACAGGACTTTTCTCGCTTGTTTCCGTGGCACAAATTTTCTAAAGTTAGATTTGCTGAGTACCCTGACTTAATGATATTATAAAAGCCTCATTTATGTACACATCAAATTCTTTTCATAGCTGAGTTTTTAAAGAAATCAGTATCTGTATAGTTGCACACAGCATGCACCCCAAGATATTTATAGCTAGAAGCATAAAAATTCATGATTTGTTATGGAAATGTGGCCAAATTTTCTCAGAGCAGCCTGATATAAAGCTTATAATGTTTACTAGAACTTTTCTGATGTATTAAATTTGAATTTGCTGTTCTTTTGACAACAGTACCTCTTCTATCTTTCTTTTTTCCTTTTTTAATAACTGTTTTGTTCTAAATTTCTTTGTCCCCCCAAAAAAAGCATTTTTTTATTTTATTGTTTTAGCTTATTAATTTATGTCTAATGAAATTTAAAGAACTATTCACGCAACAATATTTACTTAGTATTCTATTCTATGTGTTATTCTTTTAACTGATTTATTGCTCTGTTCTATGAGAGATGCATATTTCTTGAGCTACCTGAGCAGCTTTTATGTCATAATTTTAACAAGGTTTAACAAAATTCCTAAATCAATAGTCACATAACCTTATTGATCATTTTTGTTTCTCACCATATGCAAGAATGTCCTGCACACCTTTCAAAAAATTTCTTTTATTTAAGTGGTGTGTATCAAATAATAGGATGAACTGGAATCTGAAAGTTTGTATTTTAATGTGCTGTAAAGGTAAAAATAAATTTAAGCTTTATTACATTTAATAAATATGTATTATTTATACATTTATTAAGTTTATCAATTTTTATTTTACTTAATAAATATAGTTATGGAGCCATTTCAGTTATTTGTATTTCATTTATATGATACCTAACTTTTTTCAGCTCTTTTAGATTTCAACCACATCTTAGCAGTGCCTTGCCATGAGTTTTGGTTGTAATTTCAATCTGCTATTTCAAAACCAAATCATCCCACTCTGAAACAATGAAATTTCCCCTCGAGTACAAATTCCTCATTGGCTGAGAGCCCTGGTTTAAAGCATTCTTGCATATTCTGTAACAGTGCTTAAATTCCTTTAAGTTATACGATTGGGTTTGAATGGATCAGAAGGCATTATTACACGTCTCACAATTGCATATTTGAAAGACGTCTGTAATTTGGAAGCCGTGAAAGTATGTATGAAACATGGTTCATTTATCCTGCTAAAACGTTTATACTTCCAGCAAGAAATATCACTGTAATGAAACGGCTTAATATTAAATACCAGTGTTGTTTGGGTAATTTGTGGTGTCAATTTTCTATTCTGGTGGCTGGATCTATTTTTTTTTAATTTTAGATTATACCATGGGGAACAGGTTAATCCTATCTTCTATCCATATGGCGAACATAAAAAATAGTTAACTAAATCAGGTGGTTTCCTTGTTATTCTTGTGTGTGTTATGTGTAGTGAACATACACTGCACAAAAGAAAAATGGTAGTTCTATATTTCGTTTTTCATGTCTCAAAAGCGCGACTTAGGATATATATTAGATTTATATATGGCATTGGCCTAACATAGGTATTTTGACACAAAATCGGACTTTTTCTAAACTAATATACCAATTTTTTTCCATATTTCTATTCTACGACTCAAATTATGCCTAGATATTAAATTTGGTAATTTTTGGTGAGAAATTTATGCAGAAATTTAAAAATTTATCTTGGCGGATTTTGTTCAGTTTGAGACAAGAATAGTTCACTTGGTGAACTTTTTTTAATTTATAGCAACCTGCTTTCCTGTCCTTTTTTCCATTGTCCACAAGCGGCCAAAAAGTCAACGTATTATGCCTAGATATCAAATTTTGTAATCTTTGGTGAGAAATTTATGGAGAAATTAAAAAAAAATTTTCTGATAGATTTGTTCAGTTTGAGACAAGAATAATTCACTTGGCGAACTTTTTAATTTATAGCAACGTGTTCTCCTTTCCTTTCTTCCGTTGTTCATGAGCGAGAAAAAAGGTCATCATTCCTACTTTCAAACAATTTTAACAGAGTACATAAACCACATTTTCGTTATTATTGCTTATAATAAATACACCAAATTTCAAAACGTGCCAAAATGTAAATTCACATATATGTTAGGAAATTTTGAATAAAAAACTCTAATTTTTTTCAGGGATGCTTAGAAAATACATGTAAGTAAATACATGTAGAATACAGATAATGGCAAAAATTTTATAGATTATAATTCAAATTTTTTTTTCGAAAAATTTATGAAAATTATTTTAAAATACAAATTTAAAAAATAAATCATAAAAAATTGGCAAATTTTATTTGGAACGAACTTAAGTTTTGAAATATGAAGGAAGAATCAAATAAGTTTAATAAAAAAAGAGATGTTAATAAATGTGTACTAAATTCAATTAGCATAGAGGAGTTAACATTTTGAGAGCTAATTTTTTAAAAAAGTACTAGTGTGATTTTTTGCAAAATTTGACAATTTGGCATAATTTGAGTTGTGTAATCGAAGTATGGGAAAAAATTAGGCATGTCATTTCAGGAAAAGTCCAATTTTGTGTCAGAATACCTATATTAGAACAATGCTGTATATAAATCTGATACATATCCTAAGTCGCGCTTTCGAGACATGAAAAATGCAAGTTGAATTTCATCAATCGGCCTAGTAGAACGAGAGATATAGAACTGTACCCCCTATTTTTTTATGTTTCCTGTGCAGTGTACATTACAATGTTATTTAGGAATACCTTTCAGTAGTGTTTTCCTTTTTGTCATCTTTAGCAATATTCACAAATTTATAACATCAGTGAACCATTACTATCAGTTTGAAGTTCTTTAATAGTCAATGACCGTTCAGTGCATGACAAATTTTGCTATTTTAGAAAATCCCTGAAACAATTGTCTGATTATCAGAATTTGGTTTTTCTCAGATTGGTTTAAGCCCTCTGCCTCTCTTATTTAAAGAACATCACTGATTAAGAGCTCAGTAGCATGTTTTGTTTACATGGTGTTGCGGCAAAGCCATCGAACTATTAAAAATAACATTACCCTTTTTGTGAATGGCATCACTTACGTCTTTGTATTCATAAATGTTCTTGCTTGTACTGTACGTTATATTTATGTTAGGAAATAAATAGGCATAAAAATACTATCTCCTAATATTTGGTGCCGAAATAACCATTTACGAAACAGGACCTTGAACTTATACTTCCTACTCTTGGATTATTTTTGCTGAATTATTTTACTCCCGACATTAAAGCGTAGTTTTGTTTTGTGTTCTCTACTACTCGAGCAATGGCGCCGACCGCTGAAGCTGTAGACAAAATGACGCAACTGAAACGAAAGCGGAAAGCCGTGCGAAGTAATGTTTCTCGCTTTTCTACTGAAATTGATACTTTGAACGATGATTTCTCAATTGAAAAGATTGAATATATTTCTAATCGCTTAACAGCTGCCTTAAATGATATGAAACTAATAGATAACGAAATTCACAATTTTCTTTCTGACGATGAATACGAAAATGATAATTTGCAGTGTGAAAACTACATAGATACTGGTGAATCCGCAGTTTTCAAAGCACAAAAAATTATTCAGAACAAATTATCGCTAACTGCAAATAATGTTACTGCTTCCAATATGGATACCAATGATTTGGCGATGAAATTTGGCGACCTTTCTACTACAGCGCCTGTGGCTCAATCATATACAGTTAAATTGCCAACAATTAAACTACAATCATTTACAGGAGAAATTGAACAGTGGCAATGTTTTTGGGAACAGTTTAAATCTTCTATAGATGCCAATCCACATCTTTCTGTTATTGATAAACATGTTTTCCTCAGAGGTTATTTAGATGGTGAAGCTAAACGCCTTGTTGATGGAATTAGTGTAATAGGAGACACCTATGAAACAACAAAAAAATTGTTAAAGGAAAGATACGGAAATAAAGATCGAATTATCCAGTCACACTTAGATTACTTAGAACATTTAACTGTTATTCAAGACCCATCTCCTACGCATCTAAATGATCTTTACATAGAATGTAACAGGAGAATTCAAGCTTTAACTGCTCTGGGTGAGAATATTGAAGCATACGGTAGAATCCTAGTGCCAAAAATTATTCGTGCGTTTCCCAATGATATTTGTTGCCGCTGGATTATCTATGCCAAGCGTGAAAAGCTAAATGAAGGTAATATTACTAGACTGATGCAGTTCCTGGCAGAAGAAGTGGAAGGTGTAATTGCAACACAAAGAGTTAAAGGTACGTCTTTTTCTGATCACACCGTAAAGTTCACGGTAGAAAATTTTAGTATCAATTCCAAAACAGTAAATAAACGTAAGAAAATTTCGCCATTTTGTTCATTTTGTGATACTACAGGACATTGGCCTCAATATTGTGAAACTGTTACAGACTATGATACTCGTGTTCAGAAACTTAAAACTTCAAATCGCTGCTTTCTGTGTACTAACCGTGGTCATAGAGTTTCAAACTGCCCAAGAAAAAATACTGCACGATGCACTAAATGCAAGAAAAGGCATCATGTTTCTATTTGTCCTCCTGTTGAAAACAATCAACTGCGGGTAACTAGCAGTGCTGTAAATCACATAACCTTTCCTAAAACTATTTTCACACATTTGCAAACTGCTCGTGTGTATGTTACTGGCCCCACAGGCATTACTAAATTAACACGCTGCATTTTAGATGGTGGTAGCCAAGCAAGTTTTGTTCACACAAACCTCATTGAAAAACTTAAGCTTAAAGTTGTCAGTTCCGCCTCACTTTTAGTTCAAGCATTTGAATCTTTTACTTCACAAGAACAACGTAGATGTGTTCAACTGTCACTTTCAAGTTTGTGGAGCAACCAAACATTTTCGATCTCCGCATTTGAAAGCTCCAATTCCTATACTACACATCCTACTGCTCCACCAGAAATAGTTCACTTTACTCAGAAGAAAAGATTGAGAATTGCTGATCCAGCGGATGACTCTTCACTGCCTATAGAAATACTTATTGGTGGTGATCATTATTGGCAAATTGTTTCTGCAGAAGCTCCAATCAAACTTTCAGAATCTTTTGTTCTGATACCGTCAGTGTTTGGATGGGTTCTTAGTGGAACAAGAACGCATACTACAATCGCAGACAAGACTTCTGTCCATCAAGTTTGTGTGCAAGTTGAAACTGATTGTTTAAATGATCAGGTACGTCGTTTCTGGGAATTAGACACCATTGCGATACAAGATGCGCAGAAACGAAAAATGACTACTCGCGATGAAGAAATTTTATCAGAATTTCACAAAACTTACAACACTGAGGACAATCGAAGAATTGTGTCTCTACCTAAAAAGCCATTGCTCACACCTTTGCCTACAAACAAAATTATAGCGGAAAACAGATTTCATTCTCTTCAAAAAAGACTTGCATCTAGTGATGTGTTCAAGACACAATATGACAAATGCATGCTGAATTACATTGAACAAAAACATGTTGAAGTATGTTCCATAGATGAATCCAATGAGAAGTCAGTATATTACCTTCCTCATCATGCTGTAAGAAAGAAAACGCAATCTGAAACCAAGTGGAGGATTGTGTTCGACGCTTCCTCGCATGCTCCAGGAATGCCTTCACTGAACGATATCTTGGAAGCTGGCCCGAATCTTCTTCCTGAAACTATTGGTTGTCTACTAAGGTTTCGATTGCATGAATTCGCTGTTACATGTGATGGTAAGCAAGCTTTCTTACAGTTGTCACTACATAAAGACGATAGGAACATCACAAAATTTTTTTGGTACAAATTACAATCTGATTCATCTCAACCTACTACCTTTACAGATGAAATAACTGTTTATAGATTTACTCGTTTACCATTTGGTCTTACTTGCAGTCCGTTTTTACTCTGTGCTGCCACACGAGAATTGGCTGCAAGACATATCACAGAATTTCCAATTGCTGCATCAATGATAGATAAACATCTCTATATGGATGACTTTCTTGCTAGTATGGAAACTGAATCACGCATTATAATGCTATATCACGAGATCAAGAATTTAATGGCTCTAATGAAACTGCCTATGGAAAAATGGGCTACAAACTCTTTGAAACTCAAAGATGTACTACAAACACATGAAGAATCTCACAAAACGGAAACAACCGTCTTAGGTATTGGCTGGAATACAAATTCTGATACTTTGAAGAATGCATTCAAGACTTCCCTCTGTGTTTCTACCCCAGACAAACCACTTACAAAGAGATGGTTACTCCGCTGCATTGCTAGTTTTTATGATCCCTTAGGACTTTTTTCACCATTTACTATCCTTGGGAAAATCTTATTCCAAGATACATGGATTCTTGGAATCAAGTGGGATGAATTACTACCTGCTAATTTATCAACTTTATGGTATGCAGCTGTAAAAGAACTTGATGACATTTGCTCCCTTCAAATTCCTCGATGCATAGGCATTTCATCACATGTTCCCTTTGCTATTCATGTGTTTTGTGACGCATCTGAACGTGCCTATGGTTCAGTTCTCTACATTGTTACTTTTAAAGGTGACCAAACGAATGTGCATTTAGTGTGTAGTCGCAACAAACTAGCTCCTATAAAGAAAGTTACCTTACCTCGTTTGGAGCTCTTAGCGGCCCTAATGGGAGCACGTTTGTTACAATATTTCTGTGCTGAAACAAATATATGTTCGTCGAATGCAACATTATGGAGTGATTCTCAAGTTGTCTTAGGGTGGATACGCAGTGACCCCAACAAGTGGAAAACTTTTGTTAGCAACAGAGTAACAGAAATTATTTCCTATACTAATCCTTCACAGTGGAGACATTGCCCTGGCAGAGACAATCCAGCTGACAAACTTTCTCGAGGTGTTTCACCATCAACACTAAAAAACCTAAAAATTTGGTGGAACGGCCCTCCATGGTTAGTCAAATCTCCAGAATATTGGCCTCATTCTGATACTATCTCTACAGATTACAGTCATAACTTAGAAAGAAAGAAAGAAAAAGTTCAGACCCTTCACATCGTATTTACTCAACCAATCATAAATGCTACAAACTACTTACTTTAAATTACTTTAAATTCTTTCTTTAAATTCTTACTTTAAATTGCTACGTGTAACATCCTGGATTTTTCGCTTTATTCACAACTGTAGGAAACAAGAAAAATTAGTGGGTGAGTTACTTGCCACAGAATTAAATCAAGCTCGTATTTATTGGATACAGACCGTTCAAAAAGAATCCTTTCCTTCAGAATATGAAGCTCTGTTGACAGGAAAATCACTCCCTAAGAAATCAAAGATAAAAAAATTTAACCCCTTTTTCAAGAACAATGTTATACTTCTTGGTGGTCGACTACAATTTTCTGATTTATCTCATGCTGAAAAACATCCCATATTATTGGAAGGTTCTCCTCATTTTACAACCCTACTGATACGCCAAACACATTTACGAATGCATCATCTCGGTGTTCGGATTGTACTTTCTCAGCTTCGTTCAGAATATTGGATATTAAGAGCAAGGCACGCCATTAAAAAGGTGTTAAAGACTTGCCTTCCATGTAAAGTACTGAAACAAAAGAGAAGTGAACAGATAGAAGCTCCATTACCAGCTGAGCGAATTCAAAAGTCATCTCCTTTCGAAACTACCGGAATGGATTTTACTGGACCACTCTACGTAAAAAATAACAACTTCGTTACAAAAGCTTACATTGTCATCTTTACATGTGCTACAACCCGAGCTATCCACTTAGAATTAGTTTCCGATCTGCGTACTGACGTCTTCCTACTTGCATTACAACGTTTTGTCTCTAGACGTTCACTTCCTCATACGGTGTATACTGATAATGCCACAACTTTCTGTGCTGCGGACAAAGAGCTGAAATTATTCTGGGATACTATATCTTCTGCCAAGGTACAACAATTCTATGCCCACCACAACATCAAATGGAAATTCATCGCCCCACGAGCGGCTTGGTGGGGAGGATGGTGGGAAAGAATGATAGGCTCAATTAAGCAATGCCTTCGGAAAACATTAGGTAAGGCTCTTTTGGATGACGCTGGTTTGATCACTGTATTATGTGATATTGAAGCCGCTCTTAACAGTAGACCGATTGTCCATGAATATGGAATAAAAGATGACTCTGAGGAAGCTTTAACACCCTCGCACTTCCTCATAGGAAAGAAATTAACTACTATTCCTTCCAGCCCCACAAATCCTGAAACAAATTTAAATCGTATGTGGAAGAATCGTCAACATTTGATGGACTCCTTTTGGAAAAGATGGCAAAAGGAATATCTGATGGACTTGCGTACATTTCATCAAGTGCGGAATCCATCTGAAACAAATAAAATCCGTAAAGGGGACATTGTCCTACTACAAGAAGATGTTAGACCTCGCCACACTTGGAAAAAGGCACGTGTCGAGGAGCTAATCCTTGGCCGCGACAAGAAAGTCCGTACTTGTGTTCTACGCATCAATGGACATACCATTACCCGACCGGTGCAGCTGGTCATCCCCCTGGAGGTTGACCAGGGTGGGGAGGATGTTGCGGCAAAGCCATCGAACTATTAAAAATAACATTACCCTTTTTGTGAATGGCATCACTTACGTCTTTGTATTCATAAATGTTCTTGCTTGTACTGTACGTTATATTTATGTTAGGAAATAAATAGGCATAAAAATACTATCTCCTAATACATGGTTTTATGCTTTTGACATAAAGGAATTTCATTGTATTCAGGCTCATAGATGTGTTAACTATTTTTATAATTGTCTTATAAATAAATTAAAGCTAAATTTTATAATTATAGTATGATGGCAAAAGGTATATTTTTGTACCAATATAGGTATTTTGACACAATATCGGACTTATTCTGAAATGACATGCCATTTTTTTTTCACATTTCAATTCTACGACTCAAACTATGCCAAACTACTAAATTTTGTAAAAATCGCACGAGTAGTTTTTAAAAAATTAGGTCTTAAAATTGCAGCTCTTCATTGTTAATTGAACTTGACTTATGTTTATTAATATCTCTTTTTTTATTAAACTTACTTGATTCCTTCTTTCAGATTTCGAAATTTAGGTTCATTCCAAATAAAATTTGCCCATTTGTTATGATTTATTTTTAAATAATTTTTATAAATTTTTAGAGAAAAATTTTGAATTATAATCTATAAAATGTTTACCATCATTTTAAAGTAGATGTATTTCTAAGCATACCTGCAAAAAATTAGGCCTTTTTATTCGAAATTTCCTGAGGTATACGTGAATTTATATATTTGCGCCCTTTGAAATTTGGCATATTTCTTAAAAGTGATAATAACACAAATGTGTTAAAGTTATTTAAAAGTATGAACGATAACGTTTTTCGGTCATCTGCAATGAAAAAAAGAAAAGGAAAATAAGTTGCTTTTTAAAAAGTTCGCCAAGTAAATTACTCTTGCAAAAACTGGAAAAAAAAAACACCAATATAAATTTTTGAATTTCTCTGTAAATTTCTAACCAAATCTTACAAATTTAATATTTAGGGATAATTTGATTCGAAATACGGAAAAAAATTGTCATACCATTTCAGAAAAAGTCCAATTTTGTGTCAGCATACATATGCTAATATGATGCTATATTAATATATATAGCATGACTTAGGATATATATGACGTGCTTTCGAGACAAGAAAAATGCAAATTTCATCAATTGGGCTTAGTAGAACGGAAGATAACCTGTCCCCTTTTTTTTTCGCAGTGTAGATACGATTATTATAGTACCTGCCACTTATCAAAAGGTGCATGACATTTAGATGAAAACATGCAACTATATTTTAATAAAATTTGCTGATATTTTTCCACTGAAGGTATGTAATAAAAAGGCTTATGGGCGTGTACCACATTTTGTCTTTATTTAATGCTAGACATAGTGTAAATATAAAATAGGCTTACTTAAAGTAGTTATCTTAAAATCAAACTTGATTTAAGACATTGGGATTTGTCTGTTGCAAATGCCCAGTTTTCATAAATACAGTCGATTTCAGTTAATTGGACCACATCAGGAGGCGATCGTTTTGGTCCTAAAAACCGGCTGGTCCGATGTCGTAAGATGTGATGTGCTATATGTAGCAAACAGTAAATCTACATGTAAATCATGTACTAAAATGTAATTATGACTTTTATTGGGCAGTACACACGTATGGCGAACATACATGTACAAACAAAAACTACAGTCAAACTTTTTTCATTGAGAAAATTAATTTAGAAGCAAATTCTAAGAAACGATCTCCACGATACTCAGCATACGAAACACAATAAAAACAAGTTCTTACCAAGTTCCAGTCAACATTTGAAGAACTTATGCAATGTGATCTGACGCGTTCTCTTGACGGATTGCAAGTGAACAAAATCGCCACAAACATCTAACGCAGGAATGGGACTGCCTTCATTTTCCTCCTGCATAAAATACTGGCACAAAGTTTCAATGCATTTCTTCGCATCCTGTATGTTTTGCTGCAACTCGAGCAACGATTTCAGCCTCATAATCTTCATTTTCATCATAGCATTGAAGCTCGTTGTCGATGGATAAAAATTCTTCGCAATTTTGTACCTGTTGAAGTTCCACATGTCCGTCATCATTTTCACTTTCAATGAGCATGTCCACATTCATCTCCAAAACAAGTGCTTGAAGCCACAGTGAGAAAAACAGTTCTGAATTCTGTTACTGCTCACTTTTCGGCAGCTATCGGCCACAAATGTAACTGCTTGTACGATGTTAACGTTTGTGCTGACTTCGCTGGCTTTTGACGGTGAGGTCAGCAAACTTTCTTCGATTGCTTCAAGGATGTAATTCACCAACCTTGCACGATAAAGGGTCTTCAAATTTTTTATGATGCCCATGCCCATTGGCTGGACCAAAGCTGTGGTCATGGGAGGTAGAAATTCCAGTTGGATGTTCTTCAAGCAATCTAAATGAGGATGTGCTTCAGAATTGTCAAGAAGCAGCACTTTTCTGGACTGGCATTGTAGCTCTCTGTCCCAATCCTTCAACCGTTCTTTAAAAAGTTCGGAGGTCATCCACGCATTTCTGTTTTGACAACACACAGCTGGTAAACTGTCCATCCTAAGTCCTTTAAAGCAGCGAGGGCTAGTGCTTCTTCCCGTAACTAACAGCTTTCTTTTGTCCGCTCCTGACATGTTTGAGCAGCACAAGACAGTTACACGATCCATCGCTTTTGTGGAGCCAGAGAGTGCAACATGTATGTAACTTATCGAGCCAACCGATGTAGCATGATAATACAGCCTAGTTTCGTCAGCATTGTAGATGTCATCTGCTGAAAAACTTTCAAGAAGCTCGGGCAGTTTTGTTGATTTCCATTCTTCAGCACTTTCTTTCTCCCCATGTGCTTTCTTGAATTTTTTGTCATGTCTAGATTATTATCGAGACAACCAACTGTCCGTAGCTTTAAAGTCATCATGGCCCAGCTTTTTAGTGAGTTCTTCTGCTTTGCATTTTAACATTGGGCTGCCTACTCGCACAGCTCACCCAGTAACAATGGCAAACCATTCATTAAGGGCCTCATCAACATCTGGATCCTTTCCTTCACACTTCCATTTTTTGGAAGTTCCTCCTCGTCCTTCACATTGTGCCAATTCTTCTTGCAGCTCATTCTCTTGTTTTATCAAGCACGAAATTGTAGTCTTTCCCAATCTGGTAATTTCACAAACCGATGCTGATTAGTGTTTCATGGTTCTTGCTTGATCTTATCCAGTAAACCAATTTTTTCAGCTAACGTCAAGTCCCATCATGTTATTTTGGCAGGGAAGCCAAGACACGTGCACAGTTCACTGACTAAAGTGGTCTGAAGAAACTTTGGTGTTTCAAGGTCAAGATGTTGGGGTCAAGAGGGAGTTAAATGCTCGCCATTCAAAGTTGTGGCACTAAAATCATCCCCAAAGGCTGGTGAAATGATAGCTTTCTTGTGTAAACTTTAATCATGATTGACAGGCAGGAATTCGTTTCAGGTGGAGCCCGATACTCTATTGTTCATTTCCTCCAAAGTCGGAGATGCAGTGGGACCAATAACCTCGCTGGTGGCTACTGGTGGCCTTGTTTTAAGAAAGGTCAAAGAAAAAGGTGCACGTGTTCACCTCCCACTGTGTTTGCTCTTGTCATGCACTTTAATGAATTCCTGACCTTTGATAAAGCAACCTGACCTGGGGAGCGGAGCTACAGATCCTCCCATATGTCGCGAACCACCTGTACATCCTCTGTGCATGGCCGACTTTTGTCTTCTGTTTCTTATTCTCTCTCACTTTTTTAGTCCGATTAAACGGAATTTTGGTCCAAATAAGCAAATAACATTAGGCTTATGTACATAGGATTTGTTTCAGTTCTTTAGGATTTGGTCTAATTAACCGGATTCGACTGTATTATATTTACTTCTATTAGCACTTTCCTCATATATTTATGAATATTTGGACATGCAAAAAGAAAAGTTGTTTTATAACCAAGTTTTGATTGTTTTCTCTGAAAAATAAGTAACAAATTACAAAAAAAAAAAAAAAATGTAGTGCATAATAGTACTTAATAACCAAGGAAAAACATGAAGAAATATGCAAGTTATTTGTAGTTTTAAATTGATAAAATTATGAAGCATCAAAATTTGCTAAAAATATAGAGCACAAAATGCAATGCAAGTCTCATAGGAAATGGATTTAGACATAATAATAGGTATAGCTAGATTCGATGTCATAGCCCATTCCTTTTTAAATATAAAGCATGCAAATTTAGCATTTCTGATATTTTAAATTACTTTTTTTAATAAAATAAAGAATTAAGGTAAAATAAGACGCTGAACAAATATTAATTTAGAGGTCAAATAACAAAAATCAACATTATATTTGGAAATTTTCACAGGACTAGTTTTGATGGGTTTTACCGAACCATCGAAACTAGTTCTGTGAAAATTTGCAAATATAATGTTGATTTTTGTTGTTTGACCTCTAAATTGAAATAAATATCTTTTTTTTTATTGTTTTCTTAGTTAACGCCCTATAACAATATCATTCTTTTAAACATTATATTTCAGACTAAAGTCTTGAGTATTAAATAACAGTGAAATTTTTGCTGCTTGTCTGTATGTCTCTTTGCATCTTCTGTTGCATATATTGGTTAGTACGAAATTCCGTCTTTATACTGTTCCCAGTTCGATCGCCATATACCATAGTTTACGTAATTCCACATCTTTTATGGTTTAAAAAAAAAAAAAAAACTAGAAATCAGTAAATGTTTCAGTGTTATAGCTGGAAACTATTCTAGAAAAGCAGCTACAATGGCTCTCAGTTTTCCATTTTATTTTGCTACTCCTTCAGAAATGCACATTTTTCATTAGTGTTCCATCATTTGTAGTTTTTTCTTTTTTTGTTTAAGTTGCATCATAACCTTTCACTATTTATCTTTTGCTTTCAGGCTTAAGTACATCTGTTTGGACATATTTGCCATGCTACAGGTTATGCCAGTAACAAATTTAAAAAAAGGTTTCTTCCAGTGATTCATTCAATTTGAAAACTTACATTTTCAGCCAGTTGAAAGACTGCATTTTGTTTGTTGATTGCCCACATCATTATTTCGGGCATTACCTATGCTTTTCTACTTCTTCAAGCTCTTCAGCCTGCAGAATCACTTTCCATTCAAAGATTAATAATGCTGGGAGGCATTTCATGAAGTATTCCAAGAACTTCCCATAAGCATAATATGTACACTACATGACAGTAAAAATGTTATACCATGAACACATGCACAGAAAACTTAGACACTGCAATGAACAGTTAGTGATGTTTATTATAGCATTATGAGCCACTATACAATATGCTGAGTAAGAACTACCACTGGTGGTGATACAGGTAGGAACACGTCTAGGTGCAGATGCAAAGAACATGTAGATTGTCTTCTGGGGGATAGATGCCCCTTTCCCCTTAACCAATTGCCACAATTCTTCTGAATGTGGCAGTGGCAACCCATTCAAGCAGTGTTCAATCACATCCCAAACATGTTTAAAGGAGAGACAGATGGCTGTGGAAGCACCTAGGGGCTTTGCAAGGCACATTGGCTGATGTGCACCGTTTATGGTCAGGTGTTATCCTGTTGATAAGTAGCATTCAATGCCCCTTAAAGGAAGAGTAGTGTTACCTGATGGAGCACATCATCCAGTTATTGTTGGGCCCACATATTGACACCATTATGGACCAGTCATGATCTGCTAGCGAAAGGGATGGTGCTCCAAACCATGACACTGTGCTGGTGCTAATTTTCCACAGTTACGTTTGGAATAAACTTGTCACATCTCTGCCAGACTTGTTCGCTATGACTACCATCGCTTAAACAAAATCACAACTCCTTGGAAAATACCATATTATGCCACTCCAAAGTCCATGTGGCTCTATCCCAACATGATTGCAATTGGAGATGCCTGTGCTGTGGCTCAAGGGCAGCCATCTTAACAGACATCCTGTAGGCCACCATTTGTCAATTGATGAATAATGGTCCTGGTGAATATGAATGCATCAAGAGTGCCCTGCAAATCCACAAAATGTTGACAGAAAGTGGTCTGTGGGACACCAGCGTATGCATCGACCCATGTGTGCTGAAGTCACTCTGGCAGCACCGCCGCGCTGGAATGTGTCACGCATTGTTTCTTGCATTGTGATAAAACAGAGGTACCTAGAGCCCTCAAATTTTGAATAACAATGTGTCCACCCAAATATGGGCATCTGGACCCCAAATTTCGAGTATGGAATTTGTTTTATTATCTGTTCAAATTTTGTAGACCATTTATAAGTTTTTGATTAAGCAACGGCAACACTGTACGGGGAAAAAAAATTATCTCCACCTTGCAAGACTGTATTGGAAGTTCTAAAGAGTTGCTCTTTTTAAATTATTTTGTGATACTGCCGTTCAATTGAATTTTATGGATTAAGTGTGAAGAACATGATATTTAATAAATAAAGGTAACACATGAAACATTAAAAAAAGGCCCCTTTGGGTATAATATAAAATCTGAAAACTTTCAGTTTTTTTTTTTTTGTCTTAATTACAACTTTCAAAGTTAGTGTGCTGAAAAGGGTAAAACTGCTTCGCAGGCTCCGCATTGTCGACTCCTATCTGGAGGATTGCTTTTGTCAACCTTAAGATAACAAAATTTTGCCATTCTCAGCTGCAGTCTGAACAGAAAGGTTTACAAACAAGGTTTGACAGATACAGACACAATTGAAATAGTATTATACTGGACAAAATTTCCATCAAATTTGTTTTATTGGTAGCTACATACCTGAATACAAATAAGCTGTAATCCTCAATTATTGTTAAATTAATGAACTCCAAGCATTGATAAGTAACAGCAGTATATTTTTGCACTGAATAATCTGTCTTTTGTTAATCTGAATTTTGTAAGCAGTGAAGGTAAGCATAATAAGTGGCAGTTTTTTTCCTTAATTGATGAGTATATATATATATTTTTTCATTTGTGGAAATTTGAATGTAATAAATGGCTGGTTTTATTAACTAGGGATTTTAATAAGTGACAAGTACTGTTTTTTTTAAATAAATATTAAAAGACTGTTAAATTTATTATGTGTTTATTTCAGTGTGCATGTATATTTTCTGTATGTATGTACATATATACATATATACTTTTTTAAAACTAGGAGAAGAAGTTAGTTGTTAAAAGTACAAATGGAGATTTAGAAGCTTACCTTCTGTTGCAAGATCAATCATTTATAAACTTACTCCACTCAGAAGCTGAATTCAAAGAAAATTCTTACTCTGTTAAAATTGAAAACAGTAATCTTTCAAGTTCAGAGAAGAAATCATTGACTCAAGACGAAGCATGCTCATGTATGTTTTTATAGTAATTTCAACATTAAAACAATTATTATTGCATTGAAATTAATTTTATTAATTTTGTATATGGAAATAATATGTTTATTTCTGTAGCTGGAATGTGCAGCCCATTTATTTGTTCAACAAGTACTTCATCATATCCTAGTCATTATTCTGAAACGATATGGACAGAAGGTATGCATTTAATATCACTGAAATTTATTTTTAGTCTAAACTTTTGTGAGATGCATTTAATGTATGTTTATTTAAAATTTTTTATTTATATACATTATGACTGTGAAGTTAAGTCTTATTAATGAAGAAAATTGCTTGGAGCTAAGTCATCTTGAAAAGATGGAAGTCTCGATATTTTTTTGAAACTCTGTAGTACTGCAGTTGTCTCTGTCATATAAGCCACTGCTTGGCAAAACCTTTTGGAAAAAGAGGCAGATTTTAAACATTTTAGAATCAGCAGGCTAGGTAGCAAACTTCAAGATATTCATGTCTAATTCTACTCAAAGCAGCAAAAGAAATGGGAATAAAATAATTCCATTTATTAAGAAGCAAATTATAGAGCTGGCTAAATTTTATATTAATGCAATGAATGTAATTGTTTTTTTGGAGATATCTCATCATACTGGAGTTCGAAGTAAATGCTTTTATTATTAAAGTTGTTTGCAAATGGTCATATGTTAATTATGATATGCATTATGAATTTACATACTTTACTTTTGAAAATGTTTTTTCACATTGGTAAGTATTTTCAGGTGCAGATATAAATTCCCTGTACATATTCTCTTTGTTAACCATATTAATTTTCTAAAAGATACTTACAGATTTGGGTTAGATCGATTTCTTTAAATATTGCTTTAACTTATGATCGTTTTGTTGATCCGATTCTTTCAGTTTAAGGTCTAACTGAAGCTCTTCAATTGTACAGTCAAATAGATTTTGGAATATGGAAATATCTTTTCTACTCGCACCAGGATCTGAAAACTGCTATTGTTACTGTAGTTTAAGATCAGGAAATATTTTAATTTGGAATTTTGGAAGGAATGCAGATTTTGCTAATACTTAAAATATTTTTCAACACTGAATATAGTCAAACTTGTTCAATGTGATTTATGCTTCGAACTATGCAAATTGTTGACAATATGTGATGACAATAGAATATGTTTTACATATGAGCACTGTTTTTCCTGTAATTTAAAATTTAATTTCTTGAGATCTCATGTCTATAGTAAATGCTAATTTGTATGGCCATTCATTGTTTAATAAGGGTGGTTGTCAACAGTTTTTTCTTCATTTAGGGAAATTTGTTTTACTTTTGAGTTTAAAAAAAATCTCAATAAAACTTTTCCATTACCAAGCTGCTGAATTGCTGTGATAAAAATCCCAAAACTGATGATGGTTAAGTCCACGAGAGCGAATAAAATTAATTGCAGACACATGTTTCAGTAACACATGATAAATTAATATTATTGTATTACTTTTAAATAAGTGTTCCCCTTAAAGAGCATGCTGGTGAATAATACAGTGAATTGCCAGAGGTTTTGAACATTTAGCTTTTTCACAAGCCTAAAAAATTTATTCAAATAATCTACACATTCTGTGCACACTATCAGCTGTTACACATTTCAACTGATTCCATTGCTGATTGTATGTGTTAGCATTTCCTCAGCTTCCTTGATGATATCTTCACCTGTAATTTGCTCCATGCAGACTAGTCATTGTTCACATTCAACTATTGACCACTTGAATATATGGCATAAACTAAGCAGGTTCAGTAAAGTGTTGACTCAGCCAACAAAAACCACTTGAGGTTTTTTGCCTTGTCTTAATTTATTCTTGATGTGGTTTCTGATGCCTCTGGTAAAATAGCCTTAAATTAATAAAATTCCATCTAACGGATTTTAAACACTATGGTGTGTAGCTATAAACTAAATATGAAATTGAGGTAGAGCTGGCTCACATCATTATTCACCATTTAAAAGCAATACAACAATATTCATTTTCAACATCCTCCCCACCTTACGAAATGGCAATTTTGCAGCATGAAATACAGATTAAATTTCTAAACTGCAAATAAAGTTCACAAAGATTTAAATTACCAATAAAATTTAAGTTCAGTTTTTGTGGAGAAGCACTCTTTTAATAATAAGGTGAGATTTTGCCTGATTTTTGATGTGTGTAGATAAGACTTTTGATCATTTTATTCTTTTTGTTCTGTTTGGTTGTTTTCTACATTACTGATAAAAGTTAGTGCATTAGTGTCTAGGTCAAGGAGAAAGAGGTGCTGAACTGCCCTAAGTACAACTGCAAATGATGTTTTTAGCTTCACAATATTTATAATATTATTTTTACCTGGGAGCAGTTCATGTACTCAAGCTAACATCCAGTCTATCATTTATTGTTATTTTTGAAAAGAACAATGTCATTCACTTAAATTATTCCTTCTTACCTTTTACAATGTTTACAATGTTTCAAACAATGCCTAGATATTCATAGAAGTGCTTTTGATAGATAAGGTATAATCTTGTAGATAAGATATTTTATATACTCTCTCTTGCTCTCTGAAGTGCCCTGAGTGGTAAATATGAACTATTTCAAAGGGCTATCACCTGGATTTAATTAAATGTGGTATTCTGGCCTTCTTACCATCTGTCCATAATAGTTCTTCTCTTCTACCATCTCCTCATAATGTTCTGTTACTTCATAATTATTTAACATTTCCATTTTCCCTCAGGATCTGTAAATTCCTAAAACTGTGGATCTGAATGTTGAAATATTGAAATTTATTCAACTTTCATCCATAGTTACTCATATTTCCAAGTTATCTTCAATAGTTGAATGGAATCTAAAGTTTTTTCTAGCTGATGAACTAATGATCTGCTTCTGCACACGTGACTCATCTTTTCTTCTGGACTGGGTTTCATTTTAAAATCATATTACTCCATCTTGCTATCTGATATTACCTTTCTACATGTACAACTTGTGCTGCCTTCTAATTTGTATGTTTGTTGTGCAATTTTTTAACAATACATCATGCTCTTCTTCTTCTTTTTTTTTTTTTTTTTTTTTTTTTTGTTTTGTTTTGGTGCATACTATTTTCTACAAATTTTTATTATTGTTAAATCTGAAGTCTGTGTTTTTAAAATTATCTTTAACTTGCAGGAGATACCATCATAAAAAATGCATTTATTGCTGAAGAAGATGATATTGCACCATTAGGAAGAAATTTTCTCTTTCAAACTCAAGAACAAGAAACTGAAGAACAAGAGGTGGAATCCTTATCACATTCCTTATTGGAATCATCCATGGATCATTATTCTTTTTCACTTGATGATTGTGAAGGCTTGACAGATCTTTTTGATTGTAACTTCCCATGTCTGTAACAAAATGTTCCCATTCTACTCATAAACTTTAGAAAATTAGGCAATGAAAGATAAGTATTGGATGGTATTAAAGGATGATGTTATTTTCTTTTGAATCTGCAGTTTTACCTATTCTTGTCATAAAAAATAAGCATTTAAATATATGTAGATTTACTGACTTTAAAAAATAGGTTATCTAGCAATTATCTGGTAATCCTGTCAGTACTACTAATGCTGGTGTAGAAAAGTAGCATACCTCTGTACAATAAAAGAATATAATACAAAAAAAGATTGAGAGATACTATCTGTAGTTTTAATTATCAAACAACTAATGTGTTAAATTTCGGAAGTTATACTAAAGCTGTGGAGATTTTCCTTAATTTTATCTAAAAGAAATATTAAAGTAATTCTGAAATGAAATTTTTATCGGGACCAGTTAAATGTTAATGCAAATTAGAAATATCAGTTGCATGTGCTACATGTACACATTAATGTCCTTTATTTGTTTCCTATTTAAAATTTGTATCTTACCTCGTTTGCAGTCATGTATGAAGAAAGTTAAATCTCATCATTTTCACTTTGCTGTAACTTTGTCCAGTTGTTGTCGACTGCGAAGATTTTGTACTTGAAATATCAGTATGAAAAAAATAGATTATGGAATATAATCAGAGGTACTGATTATGGGATATAATCAGCCTGTAAAGAGTTGTAATTAATAATTGAGCTTCAAATATGGTATCCGTAACTTTTCAAACATTATCTGTTTCTATCAAACAAAAATACTCTAAAGTTCTACACTGAAATATTGCTTATAATTGTAGGAGTTCTGTGTGGAGCTGTATGTCTTTAAGTCCGTAACTTTCGTAGGATTGTTAATGCAAATTATAATTTTATGTGTATAAATTTATGGCAGCATGGAATTCTGAGTCAAACAATTCTTTGATGTTTCGTTTCACAGATGGCACCTTTTAAGTCATTAATAAGATTTCATATTAATGTTTGTATAAAACAGAAGCTGCAGGTAAGTAAAAAGTGTCCAGTTTTGACAACTCCAGCCAAGACAACAGTTTAAAATACTGCTTTATGTAAAGACACTTGAGAGTGTTAAAAAATTGCCAAATGTATAAATGTACAATATGAAGTTGCCATTGTCTTAACAGTCTCTAAATCTTTATTTTCTCTCTGTTTTGTTTGAAAATTTCCTTGCTGACTGAACTCTTCTGTCTTATATGTGAACATGACTACATAAGCATAATTATAGTAAATGTGTATGGTGAACATTTTGTCATTATTTGTTTTTTTGTGTTTTTTGTTTTGGATGTAGGCCAAACTTTGTAGAAATTACTGACTAATCATTTGTCTTTAAATTATTGCATAATGTAACTATACTCCTTGACTTCCTCAGGAATTTAATATACCAAAATATCAGAAATGCTTGCTTGTTAGTAAACTTTGTATTCTTATGGTTCTCCTCAAATGGCCTTAAATTATATTTATAATATTTGTATATTAAATTATCTTCGAGCAAAAGCAAATGTATATATGCATGCATATACATGGTATACATACACATACCGACTGCTATGTCTGCTTTTTGCACATATTTTTACTTTAAATTTCTGTAAAATGGGTGACTGTTACTTTGTGCTTTGCATGGGTTTCTCCTGATATAGTTGAGAGGTTTATTTCTTTCATTTAATGATCATATTTATGTTGAGTGCTTAATTTTCATTGCATTTACCTTCTGAAAAGTAATTGTGAAAGCAAATCTCAGATAATTAAGCTTTGGAAAGTTTTTTTGTTTGAAATTTTGTGAATTCAGCAATACGATTAAGAGGGAAAACGTGATAATAGCATTAGTCTAATAAGATTGTTCCGAGGCATTGACAGCTGATTGCAGTTTTATTCAAACTTTTTGTTGTAAGATTTTTAGCTCATTTTTTTACATTGTTTATAAAATATATAGTATTGAGTTGAAAAAGCTTTCTTATAGCTTTGTAGTAATTTAAAATCTGTAACTCTAAGTCTCAACTAAATAAATGAACTCTTATTAAATATATGTAAGGAAGTATTCAAAAAAAATTTTAGTTGGTGTTTTAAAAAATCCAGAAGCAAAGCTGTTTAATTTAAAATAATATTGTGTGAATAAGTTTAATAATTCTCAAGTTTTTCATTTAAATTCATAAATGGGACTTAAAAATTATTGCACAGTTTCTTTTACATAAAATTTCTCCTTATGTTCTTCTTGAAAATTATATTTGAGTATAATGTAGTGTTATCTCCAAGTCTTCTCATCATATCTTGGTTAGATTTAAAAACCCCAGATAGTCTTAAAATCTATTTTGATTGTGTATATATTACATATGAAAGAAGATTGATTGGTATCATGTGTGTTTCTGTTTCCTGATGTAAGCACAAAAAAAAATTGTTATGTGTGCCTGTTTGTATCACTTGATCTAGAAAGTAATATTTTAATGAAGATTTATGTGAACAAGCTTTTGAATCCTGAGGAAGATTTTCTGTGCTTAAAAAACTTCTACACTTTCTAACTTTATTTCTGTAATAATGATGTTGGATAAAAATCTTGATGTGAATTTGGAATTTGCTGATAACTTTATTAGTCTATTGCATTTAAGTAAGCCTTTAAATTAACTAGATTTGTTTGTGAGAATACTTTGAAGTGCCATATATATATAAAACTGTGAACATGTAGTTTTGTTCTATCCTTATTAATTTGTAAACCGATTATTTTCATAAATTTAATTTTCCACTTGATTAATTTTTCTAAACCTTCAACTAATGTTATGTTTTTGATCTTCTATAAGTATGCTTGCATAGTTTCAGTTTCATTGCAGAAGTTGTTGGTATGAAATGTTTACTTGAGTCTAATTACTGCATGCAATTTTTGGAATATTTTTGTTAAAAAAAATTTTCATTTACAGCTTCATGTTGTTTAAGTATTTCAAGGCAATCATATTTTGTATTTATTTCGAATGTTTACTGTGTACAAGTGTCTCCTATATTCTGAAAGCAAAGCATTCCCATGAAACCTATTATAAACCAAAATGGTGAGCAACAAGAAAGCATTACGTGTTATTACAAGATTTTTTTGATTATTTCTAGACTGAGAAAATATCCTAAATAAATAAAAGCAAAAAACTAATAAAAGCAAAAATAATTTTAATACATAGTAGAAACAGAAATAGTTAATAAATATGCAGCCTGTATAAAATAGGAGTGGTAAATATTAATAAGAATCAGGGAGACAGCAAATGCATTAACTGAAATGTTCACAGTTTTGGACTGGAATCTTTTATGTTGTCTGGACAGACTTGTATGCGTGATTGTAATCTTGTAAGCTGGCTTGAATCATTGAAGGTTTTTCTGGTAGAAAATCGGATACTGGCATTTAGGAGAAAGAGAGGATCATCTGCTTATTCGTCATTGCCAAGAAACTGGTGAGTCATTAATATCAACATCAGCCATGATTTCCTCTGCAGTAGTTTTCCAGGTTAGTCATGTTAGGGGCTAGTGTGGAAGGCTTCAAATACAGCATTTTAGCCTCAGCTATTTCTCTGTCTAACAGTTCTTTGTTGGAAGTTACAATGTCTTGCATTTCTTCAGTAATGCCTTTCTCCCTAAAATCTAATATTTTCTGTACATTTTTTTTTGCACAGAAAGCAAGTACTAATGTAACCTTTTGCAAAAGTAAGATGCTTTTATTGAATTATTTCTGAAGTTAAATGTATCATAATATAAAAATTAAACTGATTGGAATTTTCCTGTATTCAACAAAGTAGTTTAAAAATGTTTAAAAATATCTTCGGCTTTCAAATGTGCCTTCTAAATTGTGCAGAATGTATTCCGCTTCCAGTGTACATTTCTAACAATTTTTACTATGAATTTAAAGATATTAAATGTGCCTTCATGATAGGTTTTGTATTTTTATATTGTAATTCTCATTCCCATATATATATATATATGTCATAGTACAATAATCAGATTACATCACAAGGTGTTAAAGTATATTAAGCGTATTATACCATTTATTTAAAAGTAATTTACTGTTCCTTTTCTAGTGTGATGTGCTCAAATATTTGAAAACCATTAATCAAAATAATTGTGAAAATTAAAGAAGAAAAGAAAAATTGTAATTAAATGAAACAAAAATGTGCTTGTGTGAATAACCATCAGTATCATGTTGTTATGTTAAAGTTTTTCAAAATAAACATGTTTGTTTTACATTGAAATTTATAATGATTTTATACATGCATACATATATACCAGCATATATTGAGTACACAAATCATTACAACTTTTTATAACAGATGTCATATGAGGATCTGTTTGTATTCAACTGAATCACTTCTGTTTGAAAGACTTAATAGCAACCCTTTAATAATTATTATGTGACATCTGTTTAAAATACAAGCAATAATTATTTTTGCCTCATTGAAAATGTTGAGATTTGTCCCCCTCCCAAAAGAAACAGCAATTGTATGAATCTTTATGTCGGTGTTTCATTGATAATAAAACTGCAAGAGAAACATGCTTTTTGCTGCTGGGAATTTACAATCAACATGCGCCATGGAATACAACTTGTCAAGAGTGTGTTCAACAGTTTAAAAATAATGATTTTGATACATGTGGAACAGAACATGGAAAACCGCCACAAAATTTGAGCTGTTGCAACTGAGTCAGATAATGCTGAATATTGAATTTCAATGAAGCAAAAAGATTCAGAATATGCCAACAAACACAACACTGTTATTTTCCAACATGAGAATACTCACTCAAATTTTTAAGACTAGGCTAGGGAGACCTAGAAGTATTTTCCAGGATGGTATTGCCTTATCTGCCGTATTTCCTTCAGATTACCACTAGTTTCTGTGGTTCTAGCTTTTCAAGACAGGAACTTGGTTTGGATGAGGATATTAAAGATTGGCTTTGTTGATTATTCGATTGTTTCAGAATAAGCCAGTTTCATCCTTCCTGGAATGTGTTTGTTGTCCGAGAAATGGGTGAACGCTATAGTCTGACGGATGGAATATACATTGAATAAATCTTTGAAAAATATCCTTTATGTACTTAAAAAAAAGTTATATTTATAGACTTAATACATATGGGGTGAGATAGCATAAGGAAATAAACATATAACAGCTGCATACCAATAACACATATTACATTTCAAATAGTAAAAAAATTATATTCTCAATTAATATATGTGTATGTGTGTGTGCACGTGCGCATGTGCCTGAGATAAAAAACAAAACTGACATAGAAAGTGAAGCTGAAAGCTTAATGCTTCTTTCTTCCAATAAATGTGAAATTACGGACCTGCAAATGATCATCTTTTGTCAGTCATAGTTCACATACTGAAGGTATATGGTTGAGAAAGTTTCGCCCATTGTTTGATAATTTCAAGTGAATGTTTCACATTTTATTGTATTGAATTATTGGAGAGACAGAACAGCAACTTTGAATACATAGTTCTTAACGAACTTCATGAAAAGTTATCAACTAAATTGTAACTTTACTGTAGTTTCCTCTACAACAATCACTTGATTTCACTTCATCTTTGAAAATTTTAAGTTCTTGGCAGGCATATTATCGTCTGGATCTGGGAACAATACATTTTATAAACACGTATCCTGTGCAATTTACCTTACCAGTTCTTTGTAACATATCGGCAAAACTTCTCGTACTCATTGTATCTTAATTCAGCTAAAATACACTCTTTTGGAAAAAAAAATGAAGCACCACGAAGGAAGTGGTTGTTTTTGATGAAACTGAATATGTGTATAGCTCATACACAGATAATAAAATGATTGAAAAATTAAGGTCATAGTACCTGTTCACCGCTCAATCACCCATTGAGTGTTCAAATTACGATAATATGCCAGTTGGTCGAACCGCCCCTGGCGGCAATGCATGCTTGAATTCGTTGATGCAAGGAGTGGTAGAGGTTCCTAATGTCATCCTGCAACACATTGTCCCAGGCATTTGTCAGTTGTTGCTCCAGATCTGCGATGTTTTGTGGTGCCTGAATCTAGCGGCCTACCATGTCCCAGCAGACATGCTTGATTGGTGAAAGGTCTGGTGAATTTGCTGGCCAAGGAAGGGTATCAACCGCACGGAGAAAGTCCAGACATATGCGAGCGGTATGTAGCCTGGCATTATCTTATTGGAAAATGGCCCTAGGATGACGTGCCATGAAGGGTAATGCAACCGGCCACAGGATGGTATCAACATATCTTTCAGCTGTTAAAGATGTACTGAGGATGACTAAAGATGACCTGATGTCATAAGAAATAGCGCCCCGCACCATCGCACCAGGGGTTATGGCTGTATGCCTTTGTAAAACAAAGGCTGATTGGGACCGCTGGCCCCGTCCTCTCCAGACACGAACACGGTGGTCATCTGCTTCAAGAGTGAAGCGGGATTCATCGCTGAACACTATACGATGCCAGTCTGATGGCAGCCATGATGATCGGCTGCGACACCACTCCAGACGACTCCGCCGATGTTGGGTCAAAGGCAAACATCTCTGTGAGCGTAACCCCGCCTCAGACAAGTGCATTGATATGGTAGACGTTACCACGGGAAGAATAGACGTGGCTGTAATGCGTCGACAATGATACCGTTGGGGCGGTTCGGGCCTGGCGAACAATCATCCTGTCTTGCCTTGCATTTGTGCTCCTTTGCCTTCATTTCGTCGGCAATTTCCTTGTAGCAACCATTGCTGCCAACATCTTTGCACAGCAGTGTCTGTACGCTGCAAGTGGCGGCCTATTGCTCGGTATGACCACCCAGCTTCACGCAACCCTACAACGCGACCACGTTCGAAGTCGTTTAGTTGTCTGTAAGGTCTTCAATATCGTCGTAATGGCATCTTTCGTTATTTCTTTACGGAATTACAATGGCAGCAACAAAAAAAGATAAATTTTCCGCCTGTTTTACTTTTTTTATACTTTGCGAATTGTGCACTAGAAGTGCGCGCTCTGATCGCAATTCCTGTTCATTTGCCTTGAAACTTTGATCATTTGCATTTTCGATCAAGATGTTTTTGTATACCAAATTTCGTCACGATCGCAAAAGTCCTTCTTGGTGCTTCGATTTTTTTGCAAAAGAGTGTCTTTAAGTATAATTCACCTATAAATGTATTTAAAAACCCACAATTAACATTCTAAACAAGATAACATTTCGTAGGCGTTCTATCCAGAATTTTAGCAAAATTAAATTTCAAATGCATACTATTTTTACAATAATTCACTTCAAACATTATTTGCTTGTTTTACTTTTAAAGCTAGAAGAAATTTCTTCTTGGCCTTTTTATTCGGATCAGCAGCGTCCTTTATCTTTCATCCAATGCAACTTTCAGTTTTTACACCAGTTTTGAAATTCTTCTTGGCACTGTCCGGATGTCTTATCTCACTAGTACTCCATATGGCTATTAATTCCAGCATTCCAATTAGCTGACCTCTGAGTATTTGCTGGCTTGAAGACATTTGGGCATGTCTTACAACGTTTTAAAGTACTAATCCTTCGTCTTCGATTTCTTTCTGCTCCTTTGCGCTAGAATTCTGCCTTTCTTTTCAACCCTTGCTTTGGCCTTACATTTTTCAAACAACTTGTCGTAAATGTTGAACTTTCATGCATTCTTTCCGGCCTGTTTCTTTGAACTCTTTTCTTGAATTTGGTGTTCCACCTCATCATTGGTGTTGGTGACCTATTCTTATCATCTATTCTATCTTCTGCCTCATGTATTGGCTCCCTTTTCTTTACCTTTCTTCCAAATACGTTATAAGGTATTTTCTTCCTCCTTTCTGCATGCCTTCGTGGTGGAAAAGTAGCACACTCGGCGCATATTCGAGAGATTCAGGGTTTGAGTCCCGGCGAGGACAGTGCATATTCTAGAGTTTCCTGATATCGACAAAATTGTGAATGACTGCAGTGACGTCCGAACTAAATGGTGGTGGACGACGATTCTTAACCACCAGGATTTGGTGATTGGGTTCCCTAATCCCTAGTCGCCCTTTAAAAGGAAGTAAAGTCTGTAAGATATTTTCTCCCTCCTTTCTGCATGCCTTCGTAGTGTAACGGTAGCACACTCGGCGCGTAATCGAGAGGTCCAGGTTCGAGTACCGGCAAGGGCAATGCTCATTTTTCACGTCTCCATGCTTCAAAATAACGTAATGCCTCTCCAATATTTATTCGGCCTTTCTTTCGTATTCTTTTTACTATGTCGTCTTCTGAATTCCTTTTCCTTAAAATCTCTTTCTGCGCTTCCCGATTGATTTAACATTTTTTTTTGGTTCATCTCTCGTAGATCTTTTTCTCAGGCTATTTTCTGTGAGCTCTTCTTGCGCACGACTATTGTCCTTCATGCTTGGCGAAGTAAACAGTACTTCTGACTGACCTAACTGTTGCAGAGGTGTCGTGTTTTCTCTGTCGTAGAATTTCTTTAACTGTTCCGTATATTTGCGGAGCATGTCTGCCCCTTATCATTTTGTATGGTTACCATATTTTGTTTAATATTTGCAATAATAAAAGGTCCTACAAACTTTTCGTTGAATTTGTTTATTTCTGTTTTCTGTCCACAAGACAAGCGTGGGTTTTATCACCAATTCTAATATTCACTTGTCTCTGTTTCTTATAGTAATACAGCCCACCAGTGTCCGAGCATAAAGACGCTGAATGCTTGTAGTTCGAAACCCGGCGAATGGGTGTTTTCATTGGTTTTCTGCATGTGTAACATGTATAAAGCCTTTTCCTCTTAGAAAATACCCCCTCCCCTTAGACAGATAGCCTTCGAGTGCTTACCGTAATTAAATAAACCAAACCGTCATAATACAACTTTTATTTTAACCTAGCTTTATCTGACATTTGAACTGCTTCGTCAATTAACTTTTGAATTTCTTTTTCTTGGAACTCTGGCTCTCTCTCCTGTACAAAAAATAGTTTATCTAAGGGAATAAATGATTTTTCTTCTCAAATATAACTCAGCTATCGTTTATTTGTTATCTTATGTTTCGCTGTTCTTAAAGCGTTATCTGTTGTCTCATGCTCAGTCACATCACGAACCATAGCACAGCACATTCAGTCTGTAACTCATCATCCAGTGTCTGCGCGTATAATTCGACGCCGCTTACAGCAGAGTGGTCTGTCCGCAAGACGTCCATTGCTTCGTCTACCCTTGACGCAGAACCACAGACGTCTCCGCCGCCAATGGTGCGATAAAAGAAGGATGTGGACGGCAGAATGGAATGAAATTGTCTTTACCGATGAGTCACGCTTCTGTCTGCAACACCACGATGGTCGGATTCGAGTCTGGAGACACCGTGGAGAGAGGATGCTGAGCAGCTGCGTTATGCACCGCCACACTGGTTCTGCACCGGGTATTATGGTATGGGGCGGTATTGGGTATCACTCTCGCACTCCTCTAGTACGCATATCCGGTACTTTAAACAGCCAGCGCTACATCTCCGAGGTGTTGGAGCCAGTTGTCCTTCCTTCCCTTCAGGGCTTGCCCACAGCCATAATGCGCGACCACACGTGGCACGCATATTCACAAAGCCTACAGACCGTTTCTGCTATTGTTTGCTCTGATTGGTTGAAACAGGAAAAGTAAGGTTACAGAATCTTGTGCTTGGCGACTTTTGTTTCATCGCCTTTGCTATTTGTATATCAGCGTGGTGTACCGAAAATCGTGTGAAAGTCGGAGAAGGAACAGCAGCTCAACGGTACAAAGCACGGAAAAAAAGAATTCTCGGACTTCTAGATCGGGGTTTCTAATCCCGTTCGTATCTTTTACAAACTCTCACTGCACGGACTTATTTTTGTTTTTATCCTCACCTTATTGAATGGCTTTGTTATTATGGGTTGTTTCGCCTTCGGGTGCAGAGTTAAAATTTAACACTTTTATTTTCTCTATTTTTGTTAAGGGTAATTTTTTTTTATTTTTATTTACTGGTTTGTACTCTTTATAGTAGATATTAGTTGCAAGATTACGATCCAAGATCCCGAAAAGCGTTACAATAGAAATAGCGTATAATGGAATAAAATATAATTTTAGTTATACTTACTCATAATTTAAGTTAAAAGAATAGGTATCTGACGCCCTTAAATGTTTATACAATGTTTTCATTTGGTTTATTTTTTTAATATTCCTTTATTTGTATAATAAATGCGCTATGTAAATTTACATAACAGACTCTCTCTAACAGAAATGACGAAAAAAAGCACATATCCCATTTCTATGTAAATACTTTTTCTTGCAAAACAAATATCATACTTTTAACAGTTTAAATTCATTCTTTAACCAAATATAGATGAACTATTAATAAGATCAGTAGGTTATTTAAAATATATTCCACACAATTCCCCTTAGCTTTCATTCATAAAATAAAAAAATTATCCAATGAAATAAACGCTGTTTCTCCTCGCTTTATTGGAAAGCCCACAAGGTATGTTTGGCGTTAATTACGAAGACTGCAAGGCGATAACTCACTATTCCAAATTTGACCGCTAAGTAGAGATTTCGTCCAATGAGAGCAGACCGTAGGAAAAAGGTCTGTAGGCTTTGTGAATATGCACGTGGCACGCATTGTCCAAGGGTTCTTCGTCAATCGCCAGATTGAATGACTTCCCTGGCCGGCTCGCTCTCCGGATCTTTCGCCGATAGGAAATATGTGGTCCATGGTTGCTGAACTGCTGAACGTTTGACCCGGATTACATCCCAAGCTGCCACACCAGATTAACTTTGGCAACGTGTTGCAGCGGCAGCGTCAAACAGGCGATACGGACTTGAAAACTGCACAGAAAAGCGCCAATTGGTGAAACAGTAAACCTGTTTGGCAAACCTACAGGCTGACGGGGAGAGGAAGAATTTTCTCCGGCAGTCCTGCGTAACTACTTCAGACTGTGTGCGTCTGTGCTTCACCGGGATATGTGAACTTTGGTACCCGTATCTGTGCCGTACTCTGAATTTCTTAAGCTGTTATAATGTATCTGGCAACTATGTTATATTTCCTTATTAAGTTTGATTATTAATTGTAACATGTCTGTCTTAACTAAGATTGCTGTTTTTCTAGTTAACGTTAGGGATACATTCTTAGGCACGTGTTACCCACACGTACCTCATTGGTGACCCTGTCTCTCGCTCCTTCTATTTCGGATCCCTAATAGCTATCTGTCTCAATCTTTGTTAAAAAAACTAAAAATATGCCTTATTTTGATGAGAATGCGTTTTTTTATGAGTGATAAATGCTCCATCCTATTTATTTCCTTTAATTTCCTTCTCATTTTATCGTACGGATTACACGTGGTTTATCACACTGTTAAGGAGGACTTACAAGTATGTGATCAAATTTTTTTAATTATCTGTGATTGGTCTTAATATATTTTTGTGATATGTGTTGCTCTAAAGTTATGGTTTTAATTTAAACTTAATTATTCATTCTTTAAAACTGATCTTTGTGTAATATTTTTGCTCGCAATTTTATTGAGATATTGAATGACTTCATTATTTTATTCTAAACTGATACATAAGTCCTAAAGTATAGTGCAAAACATTATGTTAACGATTTATGATACATTTATTATTGTTAACCATGCCAGGATCGGAAGGCCAAACCAACGACGAATCGAATGTGACGGCCCAGGAGCCACAAATCTCACACGTGGCGGTTAAAATTCCCCCTTTATGGAAAAATAATGTTAAACTTTAGTTTATTCAAGTTAAAGGAACTTTGCCCTAGCGAAGATTAGTAGCGATAGCACGATATATAACCATGTGATTTCTTCCATAGATCTGAAACTCTTTCCGCAGTATCAGATATTTTATTTAATCCCCCCGCGACAGAAAAATATAATGCCCTAAAAGCTAGGTTAATAGCGGAATTCTCAGATTCGGAAAACGAACAACTACGCAGACTTATTTCTGAATTGCATTTAGAGGATAACAAACCATCTCACTTATTGAGAAAAATGAGAGAATTCTGTGGAAAATGTATAACTGACGAATTTTTAAAATCATTATGGCTACAAAGGTTACCTTCCGAGGTGCATGCCATTTTATCAATAAGTTCTGAATCCTTAGATAATTTAGCAAAAATGACTGATAAGATAGCCGAAGTGCGCACGCCAACAAACAATAGCTTGTTCGCTGTCCAGGCAGCTTCGGCGAGTTCCCCCAGCAATCCGAACGATTCTGGTGGCCCCATTGAGGAGCTTAAGGCTTTAAGGCGTGAAATCTCTGCCCTAAGTAAACAAGTCGAGCGACTCTTCCGCGAAAAAACGAGGAATAAATTCCCCCGGGATCCACATAACAGACCACGTAGTTTTTTACGTGGTCATTCTTGAGAACGCGTTAACGGTTATTGTTATTTTCATTCGCGATTTGGTAATAATGCACGAAAATGTCGAGCACCTTGTTCTTTTTCTCAGAATACTACGGCCCAGGAAAACTAGTAGTAGCGGCTGTCGATCGAAACTCGTCGGCAGTCGCGCATTCATGTCGTTTACATGTTTACGCTGAGAGATTAAATCTAAAATTTTTGATTGATTCGGGCTCGGATGTTTCATGTGTGCCACCAACTTCTAAGTTTAAGAAAATGCATCCTGATTCACTTCAATTATTTGCCGCGAATAATTCCAGAATTTCTACGTATGGAACAAAATTGTTAAATGTGAATTTAGGACTAAGACGAAACTTTTCTTGGAAGTTTGTAATCGCCGAGGTACCAGTGCCTATAATAGGTAGGTACTGATCCGACTGTTTAAGACATTTTGATCTTTTAATCGATTTAAAACGAGGTAGGCTTATCGATAATACTACGAAATTAACTCGAATTGGTTCTCTTTCCGTTTCTGAAAATTATTTTTCGGTAAAGCTCATATCGGGTGATTCATCGTATCACAGAATCTTGAAAGACTTTCCGGATTTACTGAAGTTGAAATCTGATTTGGGTACAGTAAAGCATAGCACGGTTCATTACATCGAAACAAACGGTCCTCCTGTGCATAGTAAACCGCGTAGGTTAAGCCCTAAGTGATACGAAGCAGTAAAAAAAGAATTTCAATTTATGATGGATCAAGGTATTTGTAGACCATCAAAATCAGCATGGTCATCACCTCTTCATGTAGTTTCTAAAAGTTCAGGTGACATACGACCAGTAGGGGACTACCGAAAATTAAACGCGTGCACTGAACCCGACAAATACCCTATCCCGCATTTACAAGACTTTAATAATACGCTTAGCGGAAAGACAAATTTTTCAAAAATTGATTGATTGATTTTTGTAATTTTGGCACAAAACCTGTAAAGGTTATCTGTGCCAGACACATGGTAACAGTGCAGTTAGTCATTTGTAAAATCTTCTATCTTAGGTAAAAGGTGACTAAAAACCGATTAAAGTCTACAATAAAGGCTAACAAATTAAAGTCTATCATAAAAGCCAATATCTTTTAAAAACAGAAATAGATTACGATGATGAGTTTTTCCAATTAAATTTCTTAAATCCAATTCTGAACAACTGAAGTGTTTTAGTCGAAAATAATTAAAACTCTGGCATTCTACCAAGATGTGACGCACTGTCAGATTTGCATTACAGTTTGGGCAGCGGGGATTCTCTTTTCCTTTCAGGAGATACTCATGAGTCAGGCGACAATGGCCAATTCTTAGTCCAGTCAAGAGAACATCTTCCCTTCTATTAGCCGTACACGGCCAATATTCAATGGTGGGTTTCACATTTCTCAGCTTATTATAGACTTTGTCATTCCATTGCCTCTGCCATTTACTGAGAATTTTGCTTTTGACAAACTTTTTTATGTCTGCTAATGGAATCTGAGGATTGTACATTGTGGTCGCAGTTTTGGCTGCAATATCCGCCAACTCGTTCCCCTCAATGGCAACATGCCCAGGAATCCACGAATAAAGAATCCGGTACCCCCGATTTTTTAGAGTACTATTCAACTTCAGGATTCTGGCTACAATTAGGTGAGAACGATGAACGTAATTTTCCAGAGACATTAGGGCACTCATGGAGTCCGTGTAGATGATAGTGTTGTTTTGAAAGGTAAGTCAAACCCAGATGGATTGCAGTAATCTCAGAAGTAAGCACAGACCAAGCTGTGTGTAATCGAAACCCCACTATATTTTTCTCTATAACGAAAGCGGCACCAACATGATCCTGAGATTTTGATCCGTCTGTATATAAAGGGATGTACTTCCTATATTTGCTTCTATGTTCACAAAAAATCTGCTTGTAGATGATTTCGTTAGTTTGCGTTTTACCCCAGTGTCGAAAAGTGTCCAGAGAATGGATTCTCCAATCCTCCCAAGGAGGAAATCCAAACAAATTCTCCAGTTGTACATTTATATCGGTCAAATTATACTCCTCTATTAAATCACTGATCCGCAAGCCGAAAGAACGGACACATGATGGTCGTGCCTGATATAAACGGGAGTATGGGTCATTTAGCAATTTCGACTGCGCAGGAGTTTCGATTCGTGATAAAACTTTGAAATAGTGTTTGAAACAAAGATTTTCACGTCTTAATCGCAGGGAGGTCTCGTTACTTTGCACATACAAGCTTTCCACTGGAGAAGTTCTATAGGCACCCGTGCATATCCGAAGGGCCTGGTGATGTATCGGATCAAGTTTGGCTAATACTGAAGGCCTTGCCGATCCATAAATGACTGATCCATAATCAAGTTTCGAACGAATAAGAGCTCTATATATAAGAAGGATTGAACTTCGATCAGCACCCCAAGAAGTATTTGACAGTACTTTCAGGATATTCATAGTTTTTAAACATTTCTTTTTTAGGTAGGTAATATGGGGAAGAAAGGTAAGCTTATGGTCAAATATCATTCCTAGGAATTTTATTTCCTTTTCGACAGGAATCAGCACATCTTGCAGATATAGTTCGGGATCAGGGTGAGGAATTTTCTTTCGACAGAAGTGCACACACACTGTCTTTTTGGTGGAGGGCCTAAAGCCATTTTTCTGTGACCATTTAATGATTCTATTGAGAGATGTCTGCAGTTTACACTCGATATCATTCAGGTCTTCCCCGTGACAGCTGACTTGCAGGTCGTCAACGTACAGCATTCCATGTACTGTTGGAGGCAGTTGTTTTAAAATAGAGTTAATTTTTATACTAAATAATGTGACACTTAATACACTGCCTTGTGGAACACCCTCTTCTTGATGAAACACGTCAGATAGTGTGGGGCCTATCCTCACATAAAACTTCCGATCTTGTAGGAAATGTTTGATGAATATCGGCATATTTCCTCGTAAACCATTGTTATAGAGGTCACGA
>KK122269.1:0-75836 GCA_000611955.2 Stegodyphus mimosarum
TAATTTTTTTAATTATGATAATTAATATTTGTATTAAGCGATATTGCTTATTTATTGTAATTTTTTTCTCTTGAAAATTTAAGATAAAATATTACTAACAAGTTAAATGGCTGCGATATAACTGCTGAAACATTTTCTCAGAAGATTATTTAAAGTATCATAACATTTCAAAATTTCAGAAAAAGAATCACTTAAACTATCAAGTAAGAAAATGTTAAAAAAATTTTGACTCATCAGAAATGGCATGGAATTATTTATATTATTGTAGAATTTTATATAATGTTTTATGTAGTTATGGTGGTGGTTAAGAAGGGGGACATAAATTATATTTTAACAAATGTTTAATACACATCTCATGCAATCAGTTTGCTAAAAATTCAAGATGTATATATTTTTCTGGTAATACATCAGGGCCGTATGCAAGGGAGGCTTTTCTTCTTAACAAAGAAAAAACAGTTGGAAGAACTTACGGGGCCATCGGTCCCAGGTATGTCTTTTAGGCATTTTTCTGGCATGTTTAAAAGCCAGACGAAGGCTGTCCGCACAGTGGCTAGTAGTATATAAAATACCTAATTCTTAAAATACATTATTTATCCCCGCGAAAACGAAAATGAAATTCTGCTATTAAAATAGAAATGATATTAAATGTTTATAATTTTAATTCAACAAATGGATTTTGTTTAAGAGTAACTTCCTAATTTGGGAATAACAGGATAAATTATTAACATCGATAAAAAACAGTTTTATGTTGCTTTTAATTCTCTAATATAATTTTAGAAGTATTTTGATATAATATTTTACGCACGAAATAACGTTTCGTGGCAACTTAGAATTTAATTTAAGAAAGAATAGGCTTACAAAGGGTCGTTGTTGTTTTCTTTCTTAAAACTGAATACGTGATTACTATATACGATGACAATGTTTACAATCAATGAATAATATCTAGTTTTTAGTGCGGCTGATATTTTAACGTATTTTTTATAAAATATTATTGTAAAATGTCATGTGTAAAATTTTTTCTCTGTTAAATTTACTAAATATCCTTTATACTGTTGTGATTAGTGACTGATAATCGTTTCACAACTGTTAATGGGTCAAATTAATTAGTTTGGCTAATGTAAAGAAGAGATTATTTCTGTATCAACACGTTAGTTTTTATTTTACTCTGAATTTATTCTAAATTAAATGCTTGCTCATTCATGAGAGCAATCAAAGCATTCCCTAACTTTTTAAGCATATAATTAACTTAATAATGTAGTAACTATAAATTCCCTAATATGAATCCTGCCTTCTTTATATATAATGCAAAGGTATTTGGGTCACTGCTTGCGAAAACAAAATAAATGCGTTTCGTATGCCGAAAAATGTAAAAGATAATTTTCTGTAAATTAATAAATTTCTGCCTTCCAGTATACAAAATATGCAGTAGATCGGAAAAGCGAATTATTTATCAAACATGTAAACTGTAATGCCAACTTGTGTTGAGACCACGTCCAATATATTAGCATTTTTATCACCCTAAAATTACTACCAGTGGAAGAAATCTTCGTTGCAGTCAGTGGCAGCGTTCATTTTTACTGCGCAGTATGCAAATGTGCTCCCCATATTTCGACTACAATGATTTGAACTTTCTCGGAGACTTACTTCTCACTTTTATTGGCCGTTCGTTGCCTATCTGTGCTGTCGGCTCGTGTGTGTTACTGTTAAATGTTTAACATCCTGCAAGATGTGTTTCTGTTTTAAATGTTAAATAAAGTTGTAAAGTTGGTTTTAACTGTTAGCTGAAGTTTGTGCCTTTCTACTGACCTTCTGGAGATAAACCCTCGTCATATATTTTATTTATAAATAAAAAACCACTTAACTTTCCGTCTGAAAATTAGTTAAAGTCATCTTTTGATCGAATCTGACTTTATAGAAAATACCTGTGCCAGAATCTCTTACATGGAATTTGCTTTTTCATAGAGTGTTTAGGTTTGAATGGGTTAGTTAGTGTTCCATGTCTAGGAAATTGTATTTTTCTCATTTTTTTATATAAATTATGCGAGGTGATGCAAAGATCAAAAGATCTTCCGTAAATCTATATCTTTTGTGAAACTTTATTGAAATTAATGTACGTAGTACAAAAAGTAATTAATCTGAATAACACCACAAAGGTACAAAACTGCTAGTTTCTCCTCTGCCCGTAAGGAAACTCACTGTGCACAATGTTAAGTTTCAATTTTAGTACAGTTTATTACAATAAATTTTCAAGACAAAGCTTCATTAAAAATACAATGCAAACACATTTTAACAAATTCTGAATTTCGTAATCGTCGCTGTTCAACGTTTCCTGAAGATGAGGTAATGTAAGTCAGCAAAAACAAGTCTCTTGCATAAAATCATTTATGCATGTAATCGTATACATATTTTCACATTGCCAGTGACGTTAGATGAACTAAACATACTCATGATTTCAGGTTATAAAGTACCTTCTCCCTCTTTCCTGCATACTTTTGTATTGTAACTGGAAACACACTCGGGGCGAATTCGTAAGGTCCAGAGTTCGAATTCCAGTGAGAATAAAGCCGATTTCTTCAGTTTTCTGTCATTGAAAAAATCCTAATGACGTTAAATAGGCGCGCGAACTAGAGGTGGAGGACGATGATTCATTACTATCAGGATTTGGCGACTGAGTGCCCTAACCACTGTCGCCTTTCTGAAAGGGGTATAAAAGGTATTTTCTCCCTCTTTTCCACATACCTTTGTGATGTAACTGAAAGCAAGCTCGACGGGTATTCGAGGGGCCATGAGTTCGGATCCTGGAGAAGGCGCTAAGGATTTCTTTGGTTTCCTGGCTTCGAAAAACTTCTCAAAGGTTCTACAAGTGGCGCTCGAAATGAAAGGTGATGGACGATAATTTGTCATCACCAGGAGTTTCTGCCTGGGTCTCCTAATCTTCAGTCGGCGTTTAAAAAGGGAGAGTATGCAAGTGATTTTCTCTCACCTTTCCACAAGCATTTGTGGTAAAACTGTAAACCCGCTAGACGTGTATTTGGAAGGCCTGGAGTTCGAATCTGGAAGACCTCGAGTGTATATGCGATTTCTTCAGTTTCCTACCACCGATAAAAACTTAACGGCTCTACAAGGCAGTCTCCAAATCACAGAATTTCTACAACAGAGATGTTGTGACCATTCATACTGAAAATAGAGAGTAACTATCTGAATTTAACAAATAGCTGAAAGTAAGATAGAAGTAAAGTGGAATGATTAATACGTCCAAAGGAATATCAAAAATGGATGATGAAAATCCTAAAGCTTGATTATCTTTTAGTTTAGAAATAATACTGTTTGTTATCTTACAGGTCATCATAAAACTGGCTCTTGATAATGATAGATTAAACACCGAATATTTTCACAAGTATAAAATATGGTAACTATAATTATAGTTAACATTTGTTGTAACAAAGTTCTTTTGAGCTCAAATCTTGCAGTTCCATGTAATGCTAAAAACACAGAACTTAATATTGATATACAAATCACCTTCATAGTTGTTGGAAACTGAACAGTCGAAAAACGCTGTAAGATATCAACGTGCTTGTTTGAAAAATATTAGATCAAGGAATTTGATTCATATAAACAGAACCTCTAGGGTTCAATTAACAAATATAAGTTACCTGTTTCATTAATTAAACAGTATTAATATAAATACTTCTCTATTCCACGTTTATCAGATCTCTGAGTAGTAAGTATTACGTCAATTTTAAATACAGCGATTTCATTTGTGACCTTCCATTTCTGTATTCGTTTGTCTTCAAAGTTCATTTGACTTGTTGAAACTGATAAAATATGCATGGAATTTTCAATACGCTGAACCTTCAAAAATTAGAGATAAAAAATTATTCTATTTTGATACTACAAAAATAAGAAGATATTCTTGCCAAATAAATTGAGTAAAACATTTCTAATTAAATTGAGTGGGAATAATTTCATATGAAGTTAAGTTTCCAGTGCAGAGTTCAGGCTAATTTGGCATGGCGGAGAATATCTCACTAGCTTACTGCAAATGTTGCATATTTTAATAAAGCAGCTGGATTATATTTTAATAAAGCCGATGGATTATATTTTAATAAAGCAGATGGATTACAATTACTGATGGAAATTTATTTCTGTAAACCGAAATAAAAGCAAAGTTCAAATTAAAAATTGCTTTAGATGCTATATTTGTCTGATGTCAAATTTTCGACAAACTGCTTTGTTCAGTTTGCTTTCAGTACTCTAAGGAAATTTGGAAAAGTATCAAAAATTTGTGTAAAAAATTTGGCAAGGCAAAAAATCACTGTTGCATTTTAAATCACAGAATTCACTGTAAATACTTGATCTTTGAGTAAATTTCTGCGTGAATTTTTATTACTGATTTATTTAGTGTTAGAGATTCTCTCTTCTTAGGAGAAAAGCTGAACGTTTTTACGAAATTAAATGAAAAAATGCATTTATGTATTTATTATAAACTACATAAATATTTAATGCATTGAATTTATATTTAATTTATTTTCATGTTAAAAAGATCTACAGCCTTGCTTTTGTATCTTTCTTTATCTACGAAGCAAATTGAGAGATTTAAAAACAATGCACTCGATTCTTAGTAACTTTATAATTATTTTAGGTTTTTGTAATATACCTTTATTTTTACGAACAGTTACTCTTCTAGTATAATTAAAGGGTGGGGAATTTTTCTTACCGTACGTGGCGTCAAGAGTAAACCGATTACTTTTCCAATGAAACGTACGAAAATAATACCTCGAATCCTCTTCTAAGAAGATAAGTTTTAAAGAGAATACTCTGAGAACTAAGTTTCTAACTAAAGTGAAAAATATATATATATATATATAATATTGTATTCTTGAGGCAGTCACATTCTCTGAGGGAAACACTTCCGCAGAATTATCTGGACTCCCAGCTACTCCTTTTAGACAAATTTCATTGCTCCTATCTAAATAATATTATTAACTGTCATATTACTAATGTAATTAATAAGAATGATTTTAATAGTTTAATCTTCTTTAAATTTTAGCCTTGGAACACGGTTATCATTTCAGAATAACTGCTTTTAAGAAAACATATTAAGTGTGTAGGACGTTTTGCCAATTTTACAAAACGGCGCTCTTAAAGCTACCAGTACTTCGCTTGCTAAGTTTCATTCAAACTTCGCTGCTTTCAAATAACGTACGGTAACTGTCAATTAGCTTTAATACTTGAAATAAACTGAATTCTTCTCCCATCACTACCTTGAAAGGAAAACTATTTACGTACCTGAATGGGAAACTTAAGATAATTACACGAGCAAATGAACTCTTATTTTCCTTCATGCATTAGGAAACTTCCTGAAACAAATAAACTTAATCTTTCTTGCAAAACTTGAGCAGAAATTAGCGATAGAATAGCGATAAAAACGAATAAAAAAAGCATTATACTTTCAAATTAGATTTCCAGCAACAATTTGACAAGTTTGCCGGAACTTTCCTTAAGAGGTTAAACATCAAGTTAAACAGTTTAGAGGAGATGAAAATTCTAGAAGTTTTCTTTTGGACGTGGTGAGGAAAAGGGAAGGGGTGATTTTAAATGGACAAAGTTAAAGTGATTAGGGAACTGGAAATCGATGAACTATAAATAATTCGCTGCCCCTGGGTAATTTACTTAATGGTACCGATGCAAAAGGCGTAAAGAATTTCACTCGGGGGGATGTATACAAATGATTCACGTGTCAACAAAATTTACTTTCTTTCTTGTGTTCCGAGGCAGAAGTAATGGTGTAACAAAATGGAGATTTTTTCCACTTTTCTTTTTTATTTTCCTTTTTGTTTTGTTTGTTTTCGTCAGTCATTTTCTTTAAGTGTAAAACTGAATAAGATTTTGATGAAGAACATTTTTGTAGTTTCTTATTCGTTTAACATCTTTAATGACTAGAAGTAGCACATCATGATCATGGCATAGGAAAGCTGATTATTATCAGATTACTAACAATAAAGCGATAATTTTATAAATAATAAGCAATAAATTTTTAATTTTTCTATGAATCAAGAAACTGCTTTATACGCGCACATTAGTTAGTTGCATATAAACATTCAGCTAAATCTTTTATAAGAGAATTTAAGGAAAATGCGCATTTTTTTTTATTTATTTTAACAGTCAATTAAAATTTAACTAAACACAGAGCTGAATCGGTATAATATCGTGAGCAGAGACAGAATGAAACGCCTTTATAAGGTCTTACTGTTATGCTAAAAGTTCGAACACAATAAAAGACTTCTAGCACATGCAAACCCTAAGGGGAAAATACACGCACAGTAAAGATTTTCAATTTGGGAGAAATTTTTAGTATATGAAATAATGAATGCTAAATAATTAATGTTTATAACATTCAGAAGCTTTCTGAAACTTAACGCTTGTGAAATATATAAACATTTGATTTAATTTCTTGTTTGTTATAAACTGTAGGTTGTTCGTACTTATAAAAATATTTGCATTACTTGTAAAATTTTATACTACAGCATACTAATTTCCGTCATGCAGTTTTTCTAACTTAAACTATGGTATAACAGTTTAGAAATGTAATAAGTAGAAAACATTGACATGTTTCGTATTTAAAATGCATATTTGTTTCTTTTCCGTAATATATTTGACAATAAAATATTTAAAAGGAAATTTTTAAGCTTATTATTAAATAAATACACTTATCTGTTACTCTGCTATCGAAGTTCATTCGCCCAAAAGCAAGCTCTATATTTTTTTTTCTTTTCCTTTTTTACTTCCTTGTACGAAGTAAAGGTAGTATTGTAATCGCGAAACATTTCGGGTACCATATTTCAACGAAATTATCCATTCGACCTCTCTCAAAGTCATTTGAACGATGTTTTTGCGTGAAATCTGTATGTACGAACGAAATAAAGGACAATTTTTTCCAAAAAAGATTGTAAAATGGATTCGGAAGAGAATTTTTCTTGACATCTGTACTTACGTACGTTCGTATGTATGTATCTGTCATAATTCAATAACGAGTAGCCCTAGAACGTTGAAATTTTGTATATGGCACTGCTATAATATGTAGTTGTGCCTTTTCCTTTTTCTTTGCCGTGCAGTCGGCTGCACGAATACAGACACACACGCTCACACGTATATATGTATATATATGTAAGATAAAACAAAATACGATAGTTTGTTTTAAAAAATAATTGGCGACCTCAAAATTAACATTCTAGATTTGGGCTCTCCCCTTAAATTCATCTGCTACTCCAAATTCGAGATCTTTTTATGTTATATACTGGAAAAGGGAAACTAAAACTAATATTAACCAATCATAGCTTGTCTCTACACTTACATCAGACTTAGTATAAATACCGCTGGCGAGTTAACTGCTACATTCCTATCCCTAGCTTCCGCCTAGCAAACAATTCTATGCCCTCCTTCGTACTTATTCTAAGATGATATAACTTGCATATAAAATACTGTAATTGCTTATGATCTAGAAATATTGTATCTACTAAGAAATGATTTGATTATGTGCGAAAATAAAGAATGGTGATTTCTAAAAAATCCAGTTTTTGTTATCTTCATCGGTATGCTTACCCAGCAGCCATGACGGACATTAAGAGTTCCAGTGTTCGACTGCGAATATAACTCTTAAAAAGTTCAAAAAGAATTTTTTTAAATTAATTTTTAAAAAAAGCGAAGAGACAATTGGGGCCTTCAAAAGAAAAAAATAATTTTTCATTTTAGATTCTACATTTCCTGTCTAATTTATATGTTACCTGGCTCGGTGAGCTTAGCTTTTATATTCCAATATGTTGGTAAACTGTGCACTTTTTTGCTTTAAAAAGGAGTGAATTATGCGATTTTTATGTTCTGATTTACATGCCTTTAGTCAATCCGCATCCAATAGTTGTAGAATTATCAGCAATTTAAACGTGGCCGCCATTTGTTTACATTTAAAACTCAGTTAAATAATGAATTAGGTCAGTTTCTGCATTTTCAGTGTCTGCCGGGTGGGACCAAAATTAAACATTCAGTTTTGTAATCGAAAAATCTACCTTCTTTCTCGCTGGACCGAATTGCTTGTTTTTGAGGAGAAACTCTAACTTTAATTGTAAACATTTTCTTAGCTGTTTTAACTGTATTTGGAGTTTTATGTTTTTCTGTATTTTACATTTTTAATTAAGATATTTTAAGTTTGTACGTACTTTTGCATTGCCGTGAAGTAAGAATTGCATTAATTGAATGAGAACTACATCTCTAATGAAATTCGACAAAATAAGTTTAAATGAAATGATGCAAAAAATGTGTATAATTTAATTGTCATGTGTATACTTTAATAGCTATGCAAGGAAGTCATGTGGTGTCCACATCAGATTTTTAATGGATATAATGCTGATTATAAGTTAACAAAATCCATATATATAAATTATTCTATATATCAATCACAAATTGTATACATAATTAAATTTTATGTACTTAATGATGAATTAAAAAAACTCTTCTATTCACATATATTAAATTATGTGTGATAAAAGGGACAAAATGAAAATGCTGGTATATATAGGTAAATATTTCCGCATATGTACATCAAAATCACGTAATTTTCTACATATTTGCTTACTGCACATAATATATGTACATACATATTTTATATTATTTATTTTTATACTTAAAACCATGTATTGTTATTTTCAGGAAAATATGTAATTCCTATCTTGGAAAATAGACATTTTTGCCATTCCATGAAAGCTAACATTTTCATTTATTTTCAGTAAAAATGCAAATGACGTTATTAATTATCATAATTATGATAACATCTGAAAGCACTCTGTGCTTCTTAGCAGCATTTTGCTAAAAGTATTAATAGCATCCCCCTTTATCACTATAATTAATAAAATGTGTTTCAAGCACCATACATCTGTTGAAAAAAAAAGCGCGATTTCATTGTACCCGTAACAAATTTTATCGGCTATCAGCTGTTGATTCTGATGTCACGACAAATCACGCTTATATCTCTGTGACAACTGCCACTTTGTTTCCAAACTGTTATTCATCACTACTCATATTTGAGGTAAATTCTGAACACTAAACTCTACAAATCATCCCTTTAATCAAGGCTGATGAAAAATGTTGCAATCATTCTCAGCAATGGCTTTCTTATACAAGGGGCTTGACTGTACACTATCTTTTCCAATCGACTAAAACATAGCTACATAGATCTATCTAAGTGTGCAACTAAGTGTGTACATTATTTTCTACATAGATGCATCGTTTATGTGTTTCGTTTATGTGATCTAGACCGCATTATCTTCCGTTAAATACCGCCTTCCAATCCTAAACACAATTCTTACATCATATTGAATTTCTACATAAATGGCAAGCAAATACACAAATGCCTCATAAAGTTGTGATTAAGGCATTAGAGAATTCGGCAACGTCACGAAAACATATGGATGTTATCCCAATTACCTCTCTTAATTTCTATGATGATGCGAAAACCACTGAAAATAAGTTTTACATCCTATATTTAGTCCGAAATGTTACCTTAACAAATTAGTTACGAAGTATTTGCTTTTATTGTCAATGATTTCAAATGCTAACATTGAGCAGAAACTTAAAAACACGTGCATACTTTGCTTCTGCAACCATATCCAGTAACTATATGCTACGTTTATGATGTTACATTTTCTACTGAAATACTGTATTTTGTTTATAAAGTTATACTTAGTCTAATACTGGAACTTTATTCCTGCAATCTACCAAACATGTAAGGAGTTATCCCTACGTCTAAGGTAGTACAACAAAGACTTATGAAGATTTTAAAACAAGCTTTTTAATTAAACTGAAATCTTAACGAAACAGGGAACGATTTTTCTTACAGCTAACCACAGCTTGTGACAATGCAAATTAAATAAGAACAGTTAATTCAAGTTAATCATTGAGCCTTAGTACCTAGTTAAACGCTGGTCCTAACTACACAATTAAATACAATGCAAGTTGGCCCAATAGACGAACCACGTATACTTGGAAGTAGCAGCGGTGAAAGAATGTAAAACCAAGATAGTTATAAATAAAGCACTCAGAGTCTACCCACACCGCACACATGCCAGAAATACTCTTTCTTCCAAGATCCAGAAACCTTAGCTTAAATACAACAAAGTAATTTGCATTCTAACGAGGAATATGTAAAGAAGAAGTTAAAGTAAAGACTCAAATCATAATAAGGTTAGTTTAAAATAAAAACTACATGTTAAAGATTTGGGGGAGATACTGACGTGTATATTGGTTTATAATCTCATCTTCATGCTTCGACCTCCACTATAGCATATCTATACTCGGCGACATACACCGGTGATGGTCCGAATGTATAAGAATCTAAACAAATATTCGGTCTTTCACCGAAGTTGACATTCCCTGGAGAATGTCGACGTTCTCCACTTTCGGTCTTTCACAGTAACATATACATGAATTAGTATACTTATATATATATATATATACGTACAAAAGATAATTTTAATAGCGTAAAAATAAGTTTTAACCATGCTTTTTGAATACTGGAATGATAAGGAAAAATGTGTTGAAACAAGTTCCAAGAACTAATAATTGAAATTTGTTTTAACGAGGCGTTTACTTGTAGTAAATGCAGAGGGAAAATACAGAGGGTGTTCACACATTTTTGTAACGACTTTGGAAAGATTTATATATAATTATTTTCTAACATATTCATTTGATAACCTTTTTCTGAGCTATCATATTACATCTAGATTTACAAGATAAATGTTCTTTTCTTAAAACATCAAGGTTGATTTCATTTCACTCCTCCTTCAAACATCCATCCACTTTTATGGGATGTCACTTATAAAGAGCTTGTTCTAAAAGTCCAAATATACAATAACCCACAGGAGACACATTAGGGGACTTAGGTGGAATGCATTAAGGGGAACAGTTTCAATTCCTGTTTCATTTCTCACTTTTTCAAAAAAGTAGAGCAGTAAACTTAGAGGTATGGCTTGGAGCCTTATCCTGATGGAACTTAAACAAAATGAAGATTGTTTGGACAAAGAGATGGAATTCTTCTTTAAAAAATATGTGTTAAAACGTATTTCTGATAGTAATCCGAACTAATTTTGACATTTTTTTCCTACTTTCCTTATGTTGAGTTTTCTGTTATAAGAGAATCCAATAATAACAATAAGACATTTAGTAAAACGTTCCTTGTTTTCTCTGAACCAACATATTAAGCCTTTTTCTCCTCTTTTTTGGTCGTAAATCGGTCATTTTCTATTGCAATCAGATAAGTATATCCCAGCCTCATCAATTGTAACTATATGTTCCCTATTTCACCTGCGAAATAATTTTCGTACAGCAATCTGCACATAGTGTTACGCTGAGAAACATGTTTCTGGGATAGGAGATAAACATCATGTTTTTTTGTTTTAATTATCTTTAAATCAGATTTTATAATTTTATTCACACTTTCTACGAAGAATTTAAAGATCTTGCAGTAGCTCTTTGGGGTGCTGGATTTTCCTTTAAAACATGATATGCTACTTTAGTTTTAATAAGAGCTGTACGTACCTTTGTTGGCTATGCATTTTTTGCCTTTTTCCCAGTCAGATCGATGACTTTTTTTTTCCTTTCTAATGAATTATGTAAATTATTTTACTTGTAGAAATATTAAAACTATGCTTTTCACACCTTTTTGTAATAACTGAATAAGAGTATTTCTCTTTGGAATGGGCAAGAATATAACCTTCGTTCCGTTGTTTATTTTGCAGTAACATTTTAAAGAAAATAATGTTTTTAATGCTGCAGACGATACGTAAACCTTATGCCAATTCGATGCCGGTCAGATTTGCATTTTAAAATTAATATTTAAATTCACGGAAAATATCAAAATCGTTACTAAAATGTTTGAACACCCTCTGTATTCGTATGATTTAGCTGTTTTCCTTCATGTATATCAAGATTCATAGCATAATTTTACACATTTATATATATAATTTTACATTACCTAGAACAACCATGTTGAAGATATCCATTAATGCATTTCGCAATTATTATATGTTATCTAACTGTTCCATGAATTCAAGACTAAAAGACAAATTCTTATGTGTTTCAAGAATAGATAAAGAGAGGTTTAAATTAAGAAAACAGGTCTCACAGAAAGTTGCTGCGTACTTGATTAAACGCATTGCTGTCGAGAAAGCGTTGACACATATTAATTCAGCAGAAAATATCGGCTTATGTATTGGAAATCTAATTCTCTTTAGTAGAATGCATATATGGAACATGTTTCGGATTAAATTGGAAGTCTGTCGATTCGTATAAGGGGATCGTTTTCATTCAGTATTCATCATATGTTCCTAATTCGTTATTTCGTTAATAGTATCATCATTCCATTCGACAACAGAGTGAAAGCTTTGGTCGTTGTTTGTTTGAAGTCAAATGACTAAATGAAATATCATAATTCTGCATCCTAACGTAATAAAGGTTATTTATGCTTTCAAAAATGTCATTTCCCTGATAGCAGGGTAAATTTCAGTAAGAGTACATAAAGCTGCGACAGACTAGGGATCTCAATCTCTTCCACCCAACGACAATCCATTTTAACTGTAATACCGGACATCCTTAACAAGAGTCTTCCATAATTATACCCTACTGGATCACTTTCACCATCCTGTTCTTCCAACCAGTAACGAGGAATTTATAATTGATCTCAACCCTAAATCCATCATGATTGCAAGTCATCCGTATTAAAGCCTGTGTATAAATTTGTTATCGGATCATATGCATTCATTAATTCACCACACGGCTAGTATAATCTCTCATTATACATGCAGGATGAAGATAGTAACTATTGCGGAGAGTAAAAAGAATATCCTGCCTGTTATAGTGCCTACATGCTACTGACTCAGCAACTTGTAGGTTAATTCGTGCACTGACTAAGAAGAATTGTTTACCAAGATTAAATTATTTCAATTTAGTAATAATATGACGAATATACATATAACTGACTGAAAGACAGAACAACATATGTTCATATAAATAAAGTAAAGTTTACTGGTTAAATGCACTGAAGCTCTAGCAAATCAGATAGAGATTTTTATTTAGAAGTTTCAATGGAAAATTAAACCTGGGATTTTGAAATAAGTAAAGAAATAAACCGGAATAACATAATTTTATATATTGTTTTATGAAATACAAGCGCAAGTACTCGGAACGTATAAACGTGTATGTAACATTAGCATATTTTGAATGTAGATCTTATGTCTTTAAGCACTATTAAAGAAACAGAATTTCATGTTAAGTATTTTCCTGTTTTTTACAACATTATGGCAAGACGTAAGAAAACGCGATTTGGGGAAACATTACAGTGTGTATTAATGCATAATAACAATTAATTTAATTTCTTTAAGAACATAATAATTTGACACATATACACACAGTTCCCTAACTACGTTAAGAGTAAATAAAACCTATTACACGAATACTGTGCATATGTGAAGGGATTTGTGTGATAAATTGCTAAGTATCTCTTCTTTAGCTTCTATCTTCATTGCTTCTAGCGCTGTATAATTATATATGACGATTCAATTCCTGTAGATTCACATACTCATATGATGTTTTGAAAAGTCGTTTGGAGTTAGGTTCTGTATAAAATTGAATTTTAATGCAATATAGTTTTTATTCCAATTTTGTTAAGTAATTCCTTTTACAAAGGTATGAATCATATACCCATAATCCTCTAGTAACATGAAAGTTGCTTTAGAGAGTCTCTTTCTCTCTCTCTCTCTCTGTACATATACGCATCTAGTATATAGAGTGAGTGTATGCGCCGTTGAAATGGCATCCAGCCACAAACGTGAGCAAAACAGCATTATATACCTTTTACTACGTTAAGCAGTAATTCCCAGTAGGAAATTACTATCCGTCGATATAAGTGTCGACAAATCAGTAGTAATAATAATCTATTAATATATAAATGACTCCAAAACTTTCAGTAAAACAATTGCTGTGCGCGAATTCTACAAAATTGCATTACAAGATAAATTGCACGCGGATTTCTATTACCATTAGGTATCCGTAGTATTGCAAAATAATACATCATGGTACATATGACAGTGCGAAAATAACGTGTTAATAGATAGATGAATGAAATATATATGCCGATAAATGCAAAATATTTCTGCTATGTACAATTGAAACCAATTAGTTAAGAAACAATGCTTAAGAAAAACCTTGCATATATTGTCCACATATATTGTGTGCTTACTGTTCAAATGCAATGTCTTCTTGTGCAGAAGTGAATTATACATTCCTAAATAATACTAATTTTTTTCAAGCGATTAAGTTCCCAGAATCATAATTCTACCTCTCATACTTGTAACGAACGAAACGTAAACAACAAAAGGTGCATTTTATTAATATTTACTAATAATTTAAAACTTATGCTAAAATTCTAAATTGCAATAACGTAAAAAGGATATACATGTCATATAATAACAAATATGTATAGAAAAATATTTCAGTATTATGCATATAAAACCACTACACTAAGAGCTACACTAAAGTGCATAAGCATATGAATCCAGTGCAGTTGCATACGTATTGTCGATGGGTTAAGAGTTTCCTCTTGGGAAGATCATGGCATGCGTGTGATTTTTATTTTCTCTGCTATCAGCCTTATCGAGCTGCGTTAACTCGCTTGTTGATAATCCATTTATTCCGGCATTAGTCGAAACTCTACAAATTACCCTTTCAACAACTTTTTCGGTATTTTATTTATCGGCTGAAAAGTATTATTATTTGCATTGATTTCATTTAGTTAAGAAATTGATTAATCAGATCTCCAAAGCAATTCGATATCGGTATCGGTATCGTTAATTGGATACAACGGCATTTAGCAGGCTAACCTGCTTTTACCGGATAGCGTTGGATTTAAGTGCCCTATGGCTCTGGAGTAAAACATCACAGCGCTAAGCGCTCCGCCATTAAGGCGAACTCAGTCAGGTACTTCACGTACATATCAGTGATGAGAGTCTGGAAAGCCGTCGAGCTGGTAATGAAACACATGCTTTGCAAAACGTTCAAGTCCTAAATATGGAGGCAAAGTCCATGCGTAAGTATAAAATAGTAAAATGAAGAATAAGTATAATAGGTTAAATATGAAGCACAAATTGCACAAACACTGAATCTTGATTATATAGTTGAATAAATAGTAACACAAAGTTCATCTTTGTCAAAATAAGTTACGCAAAGTTCATATTTACAATATTACAAAACATTCACTGAAATTATCACCATTTGCTATTATGGAAGATTGAGCGTGGCCTTTTTGCTGCAATTTCTAATCTAGGATCATAGTTGATGAGATCTTTAATATGTTGATATTTAGAATTTTCAATTCTTGTATAGAAATTGTGGCTGGTAGAAAGAATTTGGTCAGCTATTGGTTTTACTTTGAGCTCTTGGTGGATTTGCAAATTTCTTATGAACCAGGGTGCATTGATTATTTCTCTAAGTATCTTATTTTGAAAAATTTGTAACTTTTTTCTGTGTGTCTTGCAAACAGTTGCCCAAATGGGTATTGCATAAAGCAGAATTGGCCGAATTAGTGAAATGTAAATTCTTTTCTTAAGATGAACATGCAATTTTGCATTTCTTTCTATGAGTGGTTTAAGTGCAATTTTAGCAGCTATGGCTTTTCTTAGAGCATTTTCTGTTTGTTCCTTGAACAGAAGTTGGGAGTCCAGATGAATTCCAAGATATTTATTGGAAGTAACAACAGTGATGGGTTGATCATTAATCTTTATGTTGATTTCAACAGGAGTGTATTTCTTGTACCTTCTAAAACGCAAGATATGACTTTTGGTGGAATTTATTTTAAGCTTCCAAATTTTGCAAAAATGTTTTATTATATTAACAGAGGTTTCCAGTTTGCTAATAGAAAGTTGTGGCTGTAGAGACTTGGTTAAAATTGCAGTGTCATCTGCATATAAGAAAATATTGGCATTTAATGGATGTGACATATCATTAATGAATATTGCAAAGTAGTAAAGCAATTCGACCTGGTTCTTCCACTTTTATACTTTTCAACGTTCTCTTTTCAAACTGCGAGTTTCATGAGATCATTGTCTCGTGAATTGCTTGAGCAATTATTTCTGTATAAATATGAAATGCATTTTAAAAAATTCTGCATGTCTAAATATATTTTTATCATCGGGGATTTTGCTAATTACACGTATGAAGCCAATATATTGCATGCTACGAAGGTTAAAATATATTGTTACGAATTTCGTATTTGTTTAGCTATTTATTTAGAATTGTAATTAAAATTGCTTTCTTTTCCTGTTCAACGCAGACGATTTTTGAAGAGAAAGCTACGTCGGAAAAGTAAAAATACATGAGCGCATGCTTTGAATATTTAGTAAATAAATATCTCGTAATTGCTGCTGCCATCCAGGAAAATCGAGATATTTATAGATTCTACCAGAATATTTTAGTGAATAATTAAAAAGCTTATAAAAGCCGAATTAAAACACCTCAGTTGTAGTTTCAGCTGTTTTAAGCGAACGGTTTGTTTACTTAATGCTGTTATTGATTGTAGCAAATTCGCTGTGAGATTGAATTAGTTCCTCTGTTTGGAATTGAGTTCTGTTTAACGTTCGAGATATTGTGATATTGCACGAATACCTCTGAAGAAATATTTCAGCATTTTGTTTTATTTATTGTGGAAAGAATAAATTTCATTAACTTTTTAACGACTTGTGCGTTCAATCCATTATGAACGCGTAAGCACGCAACAATATGTATTGAGGCAAGTTATATGCAGAAGAGAAATGAAACGAATTAGTTGAATATGGTGAGTAAAACTTAAATACTTAAACTAATACTGTGTGCTGTGCATACTACCCATCTATAATTTGCTAATGCTTATGCTTGCTTTTCAAATCCAATAACTTGCTTGTCCTTGGAATCGAAAGTTCTCTTACATATCTCCTACTAACACAAATCTTACGTTATACCCGAAGAAAGCCACAAAACATGATTTCAGTCAGCCCGTTTACCAAGAATTGCAACCCTAGTCCAACCATCGACATTTAGAGACCTACCCACTCATTGTGTAATAGGATTAATTACGTAAATCGAATTATAGGTTTTCTGTGGGGTAAATTAGTAGAAACATATGATAGGTATTTTTTATTATCAGCACCAAAATCTTATCAAATATGATGTACACAAATAAAGTACCCAAATCTAATTAATATTGCAGCATCTAATACGGCTGCCAAATTATTATTACCGGTAACTAAATAGAAGTTGATGTCTTTAAGTGCAAATTATTAATGACGCTGTTAAGACGAATTTCAGAATTCTTGAAGTCAGAAAATCATGATTATGTTTTCCTTTTGCTGTATACGCGTGTTTTTGACTTTGTAATTTAAGCATAAGGAATTTGACTCTAAAATATTAGTTCGTTACTATATTCCAGATAAACTCTTTTGCTCTGCTCCGCTGCTTGTCCCTACAGTAAAAAAGAATGAAGGTAAAAGTGAAAGACGGAAATCAAGAGCTGATAGGCTGGAAATCTATTTTATCAGTCTTTTTATCAACCATTCTGATAGTCACTGGAACCTGTTATAAGTATCGGCTCAACCTATTGGCTAATCCTGAAACACGGAGCCGTTGTCTATAAAATATCTCAATTTTTGCAAGCCTTTTAATAGCCAATTCAAATGTAAGAGTAATATAGAATTTTACAGAAATTAAAGCAAACTCTAAAAAAGTTCAGTTTTTTCAGTTTGATAAAAAATTTGCTAAAATTGCTATATATAATGAAAAAATTATTTTATTCTTTAGATTTACATATTTTATAATTGAAAAGTGTTCATGTAAACTTTTCTCGTTGAATTATTTTCAGTTCAATCTCCGTTCTCAATTATTTATAGGTTTATTTCCCTCATTTACGAAATAATAGTAGTTTATAGCGAAAATCGTAAGATCGAAAGCTCATAAATGAAAATGCCGTTAGAAAGTCTTTCGAGACCATCAAAAGGATTTGCAAAAGCGTAGGGTAAAAACGCTTAGTTCACAAATTGAAAGCTAATGAAAACGAAGTTTCTAAAATCATAGAGTATAAACATGTAATTCAGAAACTGAAAGTTTATGAAAACGCGGTGTATCAAAAAACGCGTGTGCGGCTAGTGCGCAAAATACAAGATCTTATTTTCAACTTGCGCGAAAACCAAGACCTGACATAGAAGAACCTGAAAATATAAATACTTGCTTAGTTTAGCTCTTTTGCAGCGGAAGTGCCCTTGACAATGTTCAAACGGGTTAGGTCTGTAAGTCAGACAGCTTGGGCTTCGTGCTTCCTCACCCTGTCATATTAGTGCATCTCTCTTTGGTCTTCCATATTAGTTGAACGACTTGTCAACACTTTTTCTTCTCTTCATTGTCTGAGTACCTGTCTTACCTAAGAGGACTTCCTTATCTTTATTTCAACATCATTTCTTCCCTTTTTTCTCCTATTCTGCATTGTTCTAAGTAATTTTGACATTCTCCGTTGCAATTCCCACAAGAGATGTAACTGGAGATTTGTAATATATAAAAAGGAACTAATAGAGAAGAATCACTTTATTGAACTATTGCAAGTAAAGAATTTCATTCGAAGAGAAATTCATAAGCATAGACGTGTTAAGGGTTTAATTGGGATTGAAAATATGTGCTCATCAAAGTTATTTGCAACATTTACCTGCCAGTGCTAATCTGCAGTAAGATTTTACGCATTTACATGACTATAAATATAATTTTACAGCGTAATTTACAGATAAATACATATATAAATTTTCGACCATATTTAACTCTATCGCATTAGTCCATAACAGATGTGGGTACTTACGTACTATGACGACTACCTTGACAACATTTGGAGATAAAAATCTTCATTGGCATTTTTTAGTTTATGTTTATAAATTAAATAAAAGAAAAGCCCCAATTATAAAAGAACAAAAACTTAAAATACTAAAATCCCGCATATATATATATATATATATATTGTTACGAATTTCAAATTTATTTGGCTATTTATTTAGAATTGTAATTAGATTTGCTTCATGTTGCCTTAGCAACGCAGACGATTTTTGAAGAGAAAGCTACGTCAAAAAAAAATAACAATAAAAATAAAAGAGCGCGTGCATTTAATGCTTAATAAATAAATATCTCGTAATTACTGTTGCCATCCAGAAAAGTCTAGAAAAATCGAGATTGTTCTACTGATAATTAAAAAGCTTATAAAAGCCGAGGTGAAACAGCTCATCTCAGTTAGTTGTTGTTGTTGCTGTTATACTTGTAGCTGTAAAAAGCGAACTGCTGTTTGTTTACTTAATGCTGTATTGATTGTAGCGATTTCGCTGTGAGATAGAACTATTTTATCTGTTTTGAACTGAGTTTTTGCTAAACGTTTGAGATATTGTGATATTGTGCGAAGATCTGTGAAGAAATATTTCAGCATTTTAATTTATTTGTTGTGGAAAAAAAAATTTTTGTTAACTTTTTAACGACTTGTGCATTCAATATATAACGAACCCGTACGCACGTAACAATATTTGGTGTCAGAAGTGGGATTTGAATGCCATTCACGAGAGCAATGGAAGAACAATTGAGACAGCTTGTCACTGCTTTTGCTGCATTCCAAGAAAAGATGGAAGGGGCCGTCAACTCCGTTAAAGAGGAGATGAAAGGTGGTCAAGAATCAGTTAAGGAAGAAATGAAGGCTGTTCAAGAAAAGATTGAAGCAGGTCAAGAGGAAATGAAAAGAGAAATTACCAGCGTAATAGAAAATAAATTCGAGGCCATGGAAGGCAGAATCGACGCTGTTGAAAATAAAGTTGAACACATTGAAGAAAGAGTTTCTGCTGTAAAAGAACAAATAGAAGGAAGAGTTTCTGCTGTGGAGCAACAAATTGATGACAAGATTTCTGCGGTTGCGAAAGAAGTTGATACTTTAAAGAAATTCGTAGCGACGGCAGGAAGCAATTCGGATAGTTTCAAATTTCTACCCATGAGTGCTCGCCCTTCTCTGAAGCTATCGACGTATGATGGGAAGACCTCCTGGCAAGTGTATAAGACACAATTTTCTATAGTTGCGGAAGCAAATGGATGGGATTCCCAAGCTAAGGCCTGTCACCTTGCGGCTTCTTTGAGAGCAGACGCAGCGGACATCCTTCAAACTCTTCCCGAAAACAAAAGGCTAGATTTCGAAGCTCTGTCCGGTGCTTTAGAGCTGCGTTTTGGAGAGAAGTGTTTAAAAGATTACAGCAGGCTGCAGTTAAAATCCCGTCAACAGAAGCCTACGGAAACACTCCAGGAGCTCGCCACGGATGTTGAAAGGCTGTCCCACCTCGCCTTTTCGGAGTGCCCGACAGAAACAAGAGAAATCCTGTCCCTGCAATACTTCATCGACGGCATCCGGGATCCTGAAATACAGAAAGCACTGCGAATGGCTGATGTGAAGGACTTAAAAAGTGCTCTGGTGTATGCCATGAAATTCGAGGCAGCACAGCAAGCCACTCGTAGAGACCGCCACCCAATCAGAGCTGCTCACATACAAGAACCAGTGGATCCAATGACTGCTCGCCTAGACGATTTAACCAGAAAGGTGAATGCTTTGACACGGAATACTGGTGACAAGAAACCGTTCGTAAAGTGCTGGAACTGCGGTGCTGAAGGGCACATTCGAAGAAACTGCAGAACACCCCAGGGCACGGATGTTAAGACCGCGCCTCTCAAGAAGGAGGGAAACTAATTCGTGGCCATCTCGCGGGGCGGAGGTTGCCAGATAATGAAAAGCCCCAGTTTAAAGCGCTTCAGATTTCTGCAGTGAGTGGCGGCAATAACGGAATTTTCATCATGGGACAAATCAATGGAATTCCTTGTAACATGACGATCGACACGGGAGCCAATGTTACCATCATTCGAAAAGATTTGGCTCAACAACTCGAAGGTAAACTTATCTGGACGCCGCCTGCGTTACCCTCCAGACTGTGTCCGGCGAGAAGATCAATATAGAAGGGAAATAACACGTTAACATCACGTTTGGAAGTGCCGCTTACCATCACACAGCATATGTAGCAGAAATTACAGACCCTTGCATACTTGGATTGGACTTTTTAAGGAAATACAACTTTTCCTTGGACTTTAAAAATAACGAACTGCATTCTGCCTCTGAGGACATAACTTTATTTGGGATTAATGATGAAGGAGTGAAATCTATCCACAAAATCATAGCTCAAGACGATATTACAATACCGGCAAGAACAGAAATTTTACTTCCTCGATCCATAGACGAAAATAGAAATTTCCGCTACGGCGTCATGGAATATCCCAAGAATTGTAATAGCCCTAAAGGAGTATTAATAGCCTCAGCACTCGTTAACCTATCGGGGACCGTTATCCCGGTGAGAGTTGCCAATGTAACTGATAAGACGAGAGTTATTAAGAAAGGTGAAGTGATTGCAGAATGTATTCCAGTAACCAGCGTTGAAAGAAAAAGTAATATCTCAAAAACCGTGTCTTCAGACAACATTATATCGGAGTTATTGCAGAATGCGCAATTAAACGATGAGGAAAAGAATGCTGCCGAGCGTGTCATTAAAGATCTTCAAGATGTTTTCTCCCGCTCGTCTTCTGACGTGGGTCGAACCAGTTTAACTCAGCATAGAATCGATACTGGTGATCATCCACCAATCAAGCAACATCCAAGACGTCTGCCGATTTCGAAACAGGAAGAGGTGCGAACACTTTTAACGGACATGCAAGAAAGCAATGTCATCGAGCCTTCAGCAAGTCCCTGGGCATCTCCCATCGTCCTGGTGAAGAAGAAAGACGGGTCAACTAGATTTTGCGTTGATTATCGCCGGTTGAACGAGGTTACGAAGAAAGACAGTTACCCTCTTCCTAGAATTGACGACATTCTGGATACTCTTTCTGGGAGCAAGTGGTTCTCGACACTTGATTTAAAGAGTGGATATTGGCAGGTAGAAATACATCCTGATGACAGAGAAAAGACGGCATTTACTACAGGACAAGGACTTTGGCAGTTCAAGGTGATGCCGTTTGGACTATGTAATGCGCCGGCTACATTCGAACGTCTAATGGAGACTGTTTTAAAAGGTCTTTCATACGAAGCCTGTCTGATATACCTGGATGACATCATCATCGTCGGGAAGAGTTTCGAAGAACATTTGGAAAATCTTAGAAAGGTGCTTCAGAAACTGAAAGAAGCCAATCTGAAGTTGAGTCCCGCTAAATGCAAATTATTCAGACAGGAAGTGGCTTACCTCGGACATGTCATCTCTGCTGAAGGTGTGCGCACGGATCCTGAAAAAGTGTCAGCAGTTAAAGACTGGAGACGTCCCGAAAATGTCCACCAGCTGAGAAGCTTTCTAGGGCTTTGTACCTACTATAGGAGATTCATGAAGGATTTTTCATCCATTGCGAGACCCCTTCACAAGCTGACAGAGAGCAAGCAAAAGTTCGTGTGGACAAAAGAATGTGAGGATGCATTTAAGAATCTGAAGGAAGCCTTAACATCTGCTCCAATCCTGACGTATCCTCAGCTCGACAGACCATTTATTCTCGACACGGATGCGAGTAATGAAAGTGTCGGCGCTGTTCTGTCCCAAGAAATAGAGGGCCAAGAACGTGTAGTGGCTTACTGGAGCAAGTGCCTATCTAAACCGGAGAGGAATTACTGTGTCACCAGGAAAGAGTTGCTCGCCATAGTCAAAGCCGTAGAACATTTCCATCATTATCTATACGGCAGAAAATTCCTGCTCCGCACAGATCATGCATCATTGGCCTGGCTTTTAAATTTCAAGAATCCTGAGGGTCAGATAGCTAGGTGGATACAGAGACTCCAGGAATATGACATCATTATCCGTCATCGCAAGGGACAGTCGCACGGAAACGCTGACGCCTTGTCTAGAAGACCTTGCCCAGAAAACTGCCGATATTGTTCCAGGGTCGAAGCTAAATACCAACTGGTTAATCCAGTCGCACGGCAAATTACAGCATCAACATTGGCTGATCCAGATCCATGGACTGACAAGGAAATCAGGAAAGACCAGCTACAAGACCGTGATATTAAACCCATAATTGAGTTAATGGAGACCTCAAACAGAAAACCTACTTGGCAGGATATTTCGAGCTATAGTCCCACGACAAAACAATATTGGGCTCTCTGGGACTCACTCCATATTCGAAACGGCGTCTTGTACCGAAAATTCGAATCGGATGATGGAAAAACATTCCGATGGCAGCTGGTACTCCCAAGATCCCGAATCCCGGACGTCCTTAAAGAACTACATAGCAGCCCTGCAGGAGGTCACTTCGGAATAATGAAGACCTTGCAGAGAGTTCGGGAGCGTTTCTACTGGAATAATGCAAAGGATGACGTGCAAAAGTGGTGCCGAACTTGCGATGCCTGTGCAAGTCGGAAAGGACCGAAGAAACGCAGCCGGGGGAAGCTGCAACGTTACAATGTAGGAGCACCTTTTGAACGTATCGCCTTTGACATCTTAGGACCTCTGCCACGAACTGCTGATGGCAACAAATACATCCTCGTTGCCATTGATTACTTCACCAAGTGGCCTGAAGCGTATCCTATTCCTGATCAAGAGGCTGTCACAGTAGCAGAGATGATGATACAGCACTGGATTTCCAGATTCGGAGTGCCTCTTCAGTTACATTCCGATCAGGGAAGGAATTTTACCTCGGCTGTAGTCAAGGAACTCTGCAAGCTACTCGGCATTGACAAAACCCAAACGACGCCTTTACATCCCCAGTCGGACGGTATGGTAGAGAGGTTTAATCGAACCATCCTCAATAACCTCTCATTAGTGGTTTCCAGAAACCAACAGGACTGGGACAAGAAGTTGCCACTATTTTTACTGGCTTACCGCAGTGCTGTCCACGAGACTACCGGCTATTCCCCATCTCAGATGCTCTTCGGTCGTGACCTTCGTCTGCCATGTGATCTTTTGTTTGGTCGCCCTCCAGATGCGCCTTCATCGCCTGAGGAATACATTCAAGACCTCCAGGCCCGGTTTGAAGTGATGCACAACTTTGCACGAGAGCGAGTCAACTTGGCGACGGAGAAGATGAAGACCCGCTACGACACGAGAGCTACTGGACATCGTTTCAACGAAGGAGACAAGGTGTGGTTATGGAATCCGACTCGTCGAAAAGGACTTTCTCCGAAACTACAATCACCTTGGGATGGTCCTTACACAGTCCTAAACAGGCTGAACGACGTCGTGGTTCGGATCCGTAAGTCATCGAACTCTAAACCTAAAGTCGTTCATTACGACAGGTTAGTTCATTACTATGGCCATAGTACGTAGTGTATATAGTTGTAAATAATAATGTACATAGTATAAGACCATGGTCCTATTTGTATTTAGTATTTGATTTGTATTTGTTAAGTATTAGTATTTGATAAGTATTTGTATTTGTTAAGTATTAGTATTTGATAAGTATCTGTATTTGTTAAGTATTAGTATTTGATAAGTATCTGTATTTAACAGCATTTGTATTTGATAGTATTTGTACTTAGTATTTGATAGTATTTGAATTGTATTTAGCGTTGGATAGAATTTAATTTGCTGAAAGTAACTTATTGGAATTATTGTTTATTTTGTTATTATAAAGTAATGTTTATTATAGCACTGATGCTTTAGCTGTAAGTTTGGCTTCCTGTCCAGGGATTGTACTGCCCGGGACATGCAGTCCTTGGGAAGGGGCAATGTTACGAATTTCAAATTTATTTGGCTATTTATTTAGAATTGTAAGATGGAAATAATCGAAACGGCTTCCCTCAAATTTTTAGAATCGGAAATAATGTATTTAATGTTTAGAAATGCAATTTTTATTTCATCGTAAAACATAGAAATTTTTATTAACATACTCTAGGATTTGAAAGCGAGCAGTGGCAATAACTTAAGAAATAAAGCAAACTCCAGCTTGAGAAGCTGTTGCTACTCGGAAAAATTAGGGCAAATTTTTTTTTCCGAATTTTTAATTAATATCTCTGATTTTAGCTACTTTTTTTTTTAAAAAAAAGTGGACGTCGACTTTTTTGAGGACCCAGAAAAAAATTATAGAATGTTTGATGACGATAGTTGTAATAGTGACTGAATTATTAGAGGAGAAACAAACAGACTTTCTTCCTCATATATATAGATAGATGATAGTTAATTGCCTATTTTTTCCTAATTTTAACATTCGAAACCATTTCTTGTCTGCTAAAGTTTTCGGACTTTAATTTGAAAATTATACACTTTTCATGCAATTTAAAGTTTTGAATTTATATTTTTAACTATAAATAAATCTTATAAATAAAAATAATATTACTTCATAAACATATATCTGCGTCAAACTTTCCCAAACTCATAAACTTTTATAGTGTCAATTTTAAAATGTCAGTTAATACGCGTTAACAAAAAATGCTTGATATGAGCAAGCTACATGATACTTAAAGGTTGTTGGCGTTGAAATCATGCATTATTCATTAATTTTAACGAAGTACAGAAAAGATTACTTTCAAATTAATTATGCTGGTAAAAACTTTGACGCGATTACTTTTGCTTTATAGTAATACGTTGAAATAGAACTAATCCATAGTAAAGATTTCTCATAATCCTTTTCGCGAATAATATTTTTTTCTTTATGAAAGATGTCGGATTTTTCAAGCTATTACAATCTTTTTTCTTTGTTTATCCTCAAAGGATTAACTGTTATTACATTCCAAATGGAGATGACAAATCTGACATTAAAAAAAGGTGGGAAGAAAAAAAGGTCTAATCCATACATTAGGAGTTGTGTCCAAAAATAAATAGTATAGAGTATCCAAGTATGCACTGCGAGCGATATTATTCTACAAAATTGGAAGAATATTAATCTCTTCTCTAAACTGTTTTCATATGTTTTATTTGTTTTACAAAAGACTTCCTTACACATTTTGAATTTAAATAAACATGGTAATAGTATTTTGTTACATTCGTTGTGTCATTAATGCTCAAATATCCGATTAGTTCTTTTGCATTTTGTGAGTTGAATTATATGTAGTAATCGGTGTTATTTACAAGTGTGACTAATACATTTATAAAGTATTTTCTAACTCCTTCCAGCATGCCCTCGTGGAGCACACTAGGCGCGTATTCGAGAGGTGCAGGTTCGAGTGTCGGCGAAGGCATTGCACATTTTCACGTCTCTTGTTTCAAAACAAGTAACCTAATGACTCTACACATTATAATGATGCATTCTGGCATTCCTTAAACGATGTCGCATAAAAACAAAAGCAATTTTGAAATGATATTCGATATGACAAAAAATGTCCTTCATTTGTCAGAGAGTTTCGTTGCGTATTTAAGATATAATTATTCAGTACACTTTTAGATAAGTAAGACTGTTACTTTAAATTTAATTCTTGAAACTATCTTTATTTTCATAGAACCAAAAGTCAATTTTAAGCAAAAGGGCTTATTTTCAGTTCAAAATTGAAGAATAAATAGCTCATTTTAACATTTAAATTGCTAATTAAAAGGATTAAATTATCTGTAATCCTAACAGGAGTGCAGTTAGAGGTTGAGATTCCCAGTATCTTAACACTTTAAATGTGATGCAAAAATTTTGAACTCAGTTGACGTGCGGGTTTTCAAGTAGAAGTAGGGAAATTTTTGACTGAAAGTGATATTCAGGACATGCATAAAAGATAAATTAGTTTTGTTTAAAATTGATAGATAATTTGGGTGCTATTTGATTATTTTAATTTTTCATGAATATTTTATTTTAAAAGAAAGCAAGTTCAAAGATTTCCTTCGTACAAGAAACAGTTTACTGAAGTTCTAAGTGCTTCTAGGTATCTATACTTTTTAATTAAAATTATTATTATTTGCGTTTTATCTTCCTAGGAAAAATGGCAGGTTTTAATTCAACTTTAGAACGAAGCAATTCAAGTAGATAGTATTTTAAGTTAATAATAATTTATTTATTTTTAATAAAATTCATAAAAACTTAAATTAATTGAAACTGAAATTATTGCCTGTAGTACAGCGTATTGTCTTGATTCAGAGATTAGATTATTTAAATATGGCAAAGTATACTAGGCTATTTAACGGGAGAGATGGCTTCGTGGAAGACGTTTTACGGGAAACAGGCTCGTATCCACATTACAGATGGGGAAAATTACGAAACCAACCATGTAGCCAGCTCGTTCAGTATTCAGTCATCTTATCAACTCAGCCATTGATTGGACAAAAACAACGATGTCTTCGCTGGATTTTGAACTCCGTCACCCAACTGCTAGCCGGAAGTGCTTCCACTTGCGCAGCAAAGGCACATTCATTCAGATGAGACACGGCCAAAATTAGTACTAGTTTGGAATAAGTACTAATATTTGAGTCGTTAAATGAATCTTACATAATCAAATAAATCTTCAAACTTTCAATTTAATTTTTTCATTTAAAGTTTTCAATTGATTTTTAATAAATATTTCTGTAAAAGTAACAAAAGCCGTCTTTTTTTAAAAATAAGGTAATTTTTTTCTTTAGAGAGTTTATGGTATGGTATCTGCATCGGTCTTCCTAATGTACAGATTAATTACTTAGGATTATTTTATTAAGTTTTTTGAACCTGCCGTATTACCCCATTCACCATTACAGTCTAAAATACAGATTTACTCAAAACGATTGAGGAGATTTCAGCGACTTCATTTTTGAAATACAGTCAATGTTTGTCGTGAGTTTTTACCCGTACCAGAGATAGCTTAATTAAGACATAGGGCCACTTGCGGTCCGGCATGTAGGCTGTTCCCCGCAAGCAAACAAACAGTCAATGTTTTCACGTACGTTTGAGTCCTCCTATGTCGGATCTTTAAGTTACCCGAGCAACAGTAAAACAATAATCAAATTCTTACTTTTATTAGGGTGTCTACAGTAATAGCGATGTATTTTGAGATTATATAAGCTTGTTAGAAAAGGTGATAAGAAAACAATATTCATCAGAAAAAATATAAATATCATCGCGTCTCCAAAGGAAAGAGTCATTTGGTGTAAAATTTGAAACATAGGAAGTTTGAATCACTCGATGGTTCAACAAATACCTCTTGGGGTTTGTATGACAAGTGATCAATGTCCTAAATGTCATCAGAAATGTTTTCTGCCCACAAGATAACTTTTGGAAATCAAAATTAGAGATAGTTTGAAACACTGCATATCTGCAGTTTTTAAGTGATCTACGTCTTTTGCAATTATCATTTTCAATCAGTAAGTTATTGGTACAGGAAATCATTTCTAATAAATCACGTTCCAGATTATTATTCGAAGTATTGATATATTTAATAAAACCTTCAATTTTGTTATTCGGAACAAATATTATTTTATTTTTTTCCATGAAAAGACAAGTTGAGACCGTTTATTATCTCAAAAACATTAAACAAACAAATCAGTTTCATAGCCAGAAATCATTCTGAAAACGATTGGCAGAATGTTGTCTATTTAAAGGTATGATAATTTCGATTTTTAATAAAAATAATCTTCTTAAACTTTGCCCTGATGACATACATATTAGTTCTCTATACGATAATAAATTATTGGGTTTGGAATCGTTGCCCTTAACAAAAATTTGGAAATAAACAGCTGTGAGTTGCACGGCTTTTAATAAATTTTATAATTTTGGCAACATTCTGAAGCATATCATTCAATTCCATTGCCAATTCCTTTGCTGCAGGGGCCTCTTGATGGATGCGGAAGTATGTAAAAAAATGCATTATTGTTACCTGAAGCTTTAGTAAATGATTTAAAACCAACATTTCCGTCCATCATCATTTCTGCAACATCTTTGCATACTCCTATGTAATAGTCGTTCATTCTAAACCTTAAGTTTTAGCAAATTCGTCAACTTTATATGTGTTCCTCTGTTGTATGTTCTTCTAAAGGACGTAAAAATAACAATTCTTTTTTAGTGCTCTCTTTATAAATGTATTTCACATATACTAACAATTGAGCTATTTTTGAAACATCAATCATTTTGTCCAACTGAATTGTAAATTTTATGCCTTCTTTAAATCTAGAAATAAATTGCTTCAATTAATCATTGCTAATTTCAGAAATTCATTTATGGACCATTTCAGTAAAGAAAAAAAATTTCCGAATTTTGTTGTCGTATTTACTTTTGTAAGGTATTTCTACGATTTTAATAGCAGCAGGTAGTACAAAATTGTTCCCAAGCATCCACGGATTTTAAGTTTTAGCAATTATACAGAAAAATTCATATGACGCGAGTAAAAATTTTTTGTTAACTATCACAAGTTTCCTAAAATATTAGTCTTCTTTACCTGAAGATGTTAAGGCATTGGAAGTATTTTTTGGTTTATTGTGTACGAAGAATGATCGGAAAGAAGTTGTTGTTTCAATTTTGGTGGTTTTATATTCCTGATAGCCTGGTTATTGCAAACTAAACAGAGAGGTTGTCCATTACCATCACAGTTGTTGAAATTTAACCGAATTATAGAAATGTCTCATCATATTTTCTTTTTCACATACTAGATGCTTTTTTTCTGATAACTAGATAATGTTTGGAGATACTTTGTATCATTGCATCCACGTCATTACCTTTGTTACTGAAGTTCAATTATTTACCCATGGATAAAACATATTTTTATCTTAAAATATGAAAAACCATGAGTTTCAAAATATGCAATTATTCAATTAAATACGATCTTTAGTGGAGTAAAACAAAATTAAATATTCTAATTGAAAAATTTTAGACTCACATTATCTATTGTTAATAAATTATTTAGAGGTAGCTATTTTAATTATTTTTCTCCACTGCTGCCGGCCTCAATAACTCTGAATAAGGAGTACATTTAAATTTAATTCTGGCGTGCCTTAATAACCTAAAATTGGATAAAATATTAATGCTGAATTACCCAAGTGAAGTACCAAATAGAAACGCTTGATATCTTCACCTCTGAAACATGCATTTACTCAAAACATAAATGTTATAATGCAAATTTAGATACATATTTGAGCACAAGAAACCTAGCTAGCAGCAATCACGTAACGACATTCGTGTGTACGTATTAGAAGAAAAGAACAAAGCGAAATAGGATATACCAGAGGAAGACCTATAATGCTTCGGTTTCATTTACTGTATTAAATATCATATTAAATTTTAATTTGTATACTTATTTACCATAGCAAATGTATATATGTTATTAATTTAGTTTTTACGAACCTAAGTTATGATTTTTCAATAAATATTCTTAAATGCCTTAATTTAGTTTTAAGATTTATTTGAGAAACCCTTAATGTCAGGTATTCGTTGAGAGATTTTTATAGATGGCAACACGTTATTTTAGTAAAGAATAGCAGAACTAGTATGTTTTATTATCATTTTTCTCATCGATCACATTTTAAGTTCTAAATTAATTAATTTCAGCGCAATATATCTCTCCCTTCCATAAACACCTCCTTCCTAAAAGCATGTTATTATGAGCTTCATTAAATTTCATTATGTTGCATTATCAGGGTTTGAACAAAGAATGAAAAACATAAATTTCAAGTTGAAAATCACTTATATACGTGACATTTCAGTTAAGTTCTTCTACTATATCAAAGAACAAGGAGGGTGGAAGAAGGAAGAAAGGGAACTATAAACGTGACGATCGAAGAAAATGGGTGCTATAAATCGAAGAAACGAATCGCCAGTAATCGAAGTTAAGGGAGAATTTCTTTCGAAGATTGCGACAAACAAATAAAATATATCGATGTACTAACGTGAGACAGAAAAAGAAGAGTGGCCACTTTCTGATTACTGTAACATAAATAGACTCTAGAAAGAGAAGAATTTATACTTCCCTTCCCTTGCCAGTTTTGAGACAGTTGTTTGACTTTTATCGTTTTGAGGGTGAACCAGGAAGAAAAAAATAATTTGTTTTCTTTAATGGCTGTGACATAATTACTTTTTCCTTTGCAGGAAACTTTTGTGAGCATAAAGAGGTTTCTATACTTAAATTCTTTTATTTATGGTCATTGAAACTAGTCAAGAGAATTTTGAAGACGTCCTACCTACGTTAGTACACATTTCGTTTAAGTTTCAAGCACTTAAAGTTCAAAAGTAAGTCTAATTTGCAATTAATGTAAAGAATTTTAAGTACCTGAATATGAACTCATTAAAAACATAATTCTTTTAAATAATGAAGTGAACCATTATTACTAATGTACATCAAAAAGCAGACTATTCCACTTAAATAAAATTTTAATTCGGCCTGTGTTAGTGTAGTCAAGCCAGTCCAGAAGAGGTATGTCTATATAATGTCTATACGCTTTCTTAAGCAAAAGATATATATATGCATACATCTTTTTAATTTTTTTATTTAGTTGGAAAAGTTCTTATAGGAACTTGTATAAAGTTTTTGGCCTGATAAGCATACGTTCATAGTAAGAGTACATTACCATGAATATAGCATATCCTCGACGAGAAAAGTGTCTCCATTACGTAAAACATGTGTTTAATTTAACTTTCATCAGGCTTTACGCATAAGAATTTGAGTTCTGTGTATCTTTTGGCAAAACATGATGTGTTCTTTCTGCTGAAATTTATAGCTGATTTAGTATTTACTGCTTAACACATATTAGACATGTATTTTACCTTTTACCAATGTGCTTACAAAAGAGAACCGATTAGCCCAGTAAATGCCGAGGATGACGTTCAAGGTTAATATATAATTACAGTTAATCCTACAATTGTTGAAAAATAAAAACTACAAGAAAATGAATAACACATATCACAATTAACAGAAAATAGTATTAGTAATTTGCTTATATTTTTATGTAGTTTACTTTGGACAGTAAAGTCATTTGGTTATGCAAATTAAATTAACTTTCAAAACAAAAAAACAAACTTCAAAAATGGAAAAACCGTGTTTTATTATATTGTTCTTGCATGACGATATAAGTTGTCAGGACTGAGTGTTCGGTGCAGACTCTTGGCGAACATATTCCTGAAATAATCTAAGTCCTGATCTTGAACAGGGAGCTGAATGCAGCTATGTTCTGTGGTAGAAAACTGTGGTGAAGTGGTAAAAGAAGAGCACGTAAGAAGAATTTAAAATCCTCTTTTATTAAACCACAATTATATACAGCCACTTCCCAACTCGGGAGGGATACAGAAAACAATGACCGCACTTGGGTCTAAACTGAACAATCAAATAATTTAAACTAAAGTTAAATAGAAATTTAAGTAGTCGTTGTCACAGAGCTATAAACACGAGGTTGGCCTCTATGCTAAATGGTGCGTAGTAAGATTTAACTAATACTAACGCACTTAGATTTACTTCAATAAGTAATAGAGTAACAGCGCTAAGAATTTAAATACTAGCTAGTCAGGCGAACGTCGAACAGAGCAGCAGTGATCTGAGACTAAAAGCTCTCTCACATTGAGTAGTTCCTCTCTACCGTTTAAATATAAACTTGGCTCCACTTCAAATTAGCATAAAGCTGAAACGCGCGCTCATTCTAACGGGAAGTTGAAATAAGAACACATAGGAAAGGCAAATTAAAATAAAACTTTGTTAGTTTAAACTAAAACCTTGTCAGGACTGAGTGTTCTGTGCATGTGCTTGGCAAACATCTTAAAGTAACTCCTTAAAGTCCTTAAGTCCTGATCTGGAACAGGGAGCTGAAATCAGCTATGTTCTGGTGTAGATACTGTGCTGAAGAATAACTGCACTTGGAAGGGATTTAAAATCCTCTTTTATTAAATCAATATTATTTACAATTTACTTCCCAACTCGGGAGGGATACAGAAATTAAAAGACCACACTTGGGCCTAACTTAACAATCAGATAAATTTATACTAAAACTAAATAGAAATTTAATTAAACTATGCTCACAGAGCTAATTCGCGGAGTTGGCCTCTAACTAAATGGTGCGTAGCAAGAAATACTAATACTAGCGCACTTCAATTTATTTCAATAAGCAATCACGTAGTAACACTATGGCTTATAATTTATCTGCTAGCTGGTCAGGCGAACGTCGAACAGAATGACCGTGATCTGATACTAAAAGCTCTCTCACACTAAGGGGTCTCTAATACTGGTTTAAAAATTACTTGGCTCTACTTCAAATTAGCATAAGCTGAAAACTCGCGCTTCTTCTGGCGGGAAGTTGAAACTGAGAAGAGATAGAAAGATTTCAATTAAAATAAAACTTTGTTAGTTTAACTAAAACCTTACAACTTTACAAAGTCAGTGAAAGAGAAGATTGGTAGCTGTACGCTTATGTTTTCGATTTGATGTACAGTGTTTAAGTTTTACAAAATTTATATATTCCATATTATGTGCAACTAAATTACGTACTTTTGTGAATGAAGACAATACCTAAATAATGTGACATCATTTCCTATCACACGCATTTTCATCTGATTTTTCCATTTCCCGCTAGAACTTTTTTTTTATTCTGATGGTTTGTGACAGAAATTATTTCACCTTTGCAAAATAAAGAAATGTAGCTTTCTTCAGAACATAATTAATACGTTCCCGGTTGATCGGGAAATAACTATAGTTGATAGCATTTACAGTTCGAGAAGGTTATTACAATTATTAATGGTTTCTAAAATAAATTAAGTACTCAATGTAAAATTATTTGTTTTTATCTTTTTCCATGTCCTTACAGTTTCATTAAATCGATCCTTTTATATTTTTGAAGAAATCTTGTTACTTCCATTATATTTGAATTTTCGTAATTGTATCCTAACTCTAATTACAGTTATGAATCTAATGAAGACATTTGACTGATTCTGGAAAAACGACACTTACTGATTTTTTTTTACATTTTCTAACAAGATTCACTGGTGTGAGATTCTAACTCTTAGCTTAAAAATACATTGGATTCAACTTGACTCAGCCTAAGTGCTTATTTTCAGCTACGCAAATATCGAAATGATTTATCGCCAACACGGAAACAATGAATTTACAAAACAACTGGAAAAGTAATAGGTTATTATAAACTCATATGCGTAACGTAAAGCATTTGCTTCCAAAACTGTTCGTTTTGAGTCTTTTACTATCTAAAAAAAATACCTTTGTTATCAGTTGAAAAATAAAAGTTCTCCTAATTTTTCCTGAAGAAAACTGTAGATAAATATTATACTTGGACTTATTTTATGATATTTTAGGAATGCATTTCTCAGCTAGTCAAACATCATTCTACGTTTTGTGTACGAATACCTATTGCAGTTGCTATGGTAATCAACGAATGTTCGAACAAATTTTGATTATGTAAATTAGCTTAGATTGTACCATTTGTAGAGAGGTATGGATAATTTAAGAGTTCTTTAAATGATACTCCACATAAGCAGAAAGAAATTGGTTGTTTATTGTATGAAAAGATTAATAGCTCTAGGTGAAAGCTGATATTTAGTAAATATTTGTTAACGCACAAGAATACCAAAACACTCACAAAATAAACTCTAAATTGCAATATAGCTAATTTTCTTTAATCGGTAATCTCACAACTGGTTAACAACTTATTCAAAAGAAGAAATTCGACGTTTCCTTGGCATTCACAAAATTTTTACAAAATACAATTTACATTTGTACTTGATTTTAGTGTAAATCAGAAAGCCAAATAAGCTCTCACTCAGTATGCTCTCAAAACTTCTCAAGAAATCAAGGATGCATTTTACCAAATATTAAAGATAACGTTGCTCTTGAATTTAATTACTTTTTGTAAAACGACATAACAAATATGTTTTGTGATTTACATACGGCTGAATTGCACATCATAAATCAACTAAGATCACGAAGTAAAACACTGAATAGCTCTCTAAATTTTTTAAATATGTTGGTATATTTATTGCTTCTGCTCTTTGACTCGAATTCAGTTAGAGAAGATTATTCCTTTATTTTTATCGAGAAGATAAGATATCAAAACATATGAATCATATGGAAGTTCTATCATTATTTTTCATAAACATAGTCAGATACTATGATTTATTACAAACAATATTCTATTCATAATTACGTAAATGAGAAATAAATCGATGTGCCGTTCATTTCTGTCATTTGATTCGTGATCAGAAATATAAAGTTTGAATTTAATGTTCCGTTGAGAATCTAAATATTTGAAATCAGAAAATAACTCTCTTTTGATTTTAATTTTTATTTCAATTTCTACTGTATTCCTTCTTAATTAGAAATCAAATTTAAAATTCAATGACCAAATTTATGAATTCTAATTTTTAGAAACAGTTTATTGATGAGTTATTAAGCTTTATTGTACTTAACCTTTTTTAGTGACTCCCAAAGACGCTTTCATGGAATGGTTTAAAAGTGAGCTATTCGCCTTCAGTCTTATATGTAGTCAAGCAGTGTTTATCTAAAATAAAGCGGAAGGAGGCACGATTAACATTTAGCACCACAGAAACATTTTTTGCTAATTAGAAATAAATGAGGGCAGCACTGATAATCTAACGTACATATTATAATAACTTTGTAGAGTTCCTCACTTTTATCCTGTTAGATGAAGTGTCGAGGAACCTAGAGTATTGTTAAGCGAATTATCGCTGAGTGTAAAGGACAGAGATCGTAAACTTAGGAAGGGTTAATTACCTCTTACTGACTCAAAATAAGATTAACAGTCGGCCCCTTTCTTCGGGCTACAGCAAAGCCTCCACGTGGGCTTAAAAGTAAGAAACAAGAATTAACTAATGACTAACTAAGAGATTTAGCCGAAGCTAACACAATTCTAATGTAGTTGTCCCGTAATCTTAAACAACCCGCGAACTATCAAAGGCACGTAATAATACGGCCAAGTATAACAACAGCTGAGCGAGACATAGCCCAAAGGTACGCGCGCTATGCGGGATTCCTAATTTCTCTTTCTCGAAGTCAATTAAACTTCCTTTTAATACTAACTATTCCTCATTTGCATTCAACACGTTTCTAAAAACTCATTCTGGTAGGGAGATGAATGTTGAAATGAAGCAAAATAGGAGAGGTTCACTAAATAAAAAAAGACTGTTTTAAAATTAAAATATACCTTACATGTTATACGTATTATTTATTATTATTAGTCATTATTTATTATTACTAGTCATCATTATTTTTAATAATGTCTAATAAAAGAATATTTTTATTACACTCGTTACACTCACTTACGACGCATTTCTTTCACATCCCTGATAATCAGGTTTTGGGCGAAAGCTCCTTACTTTAATTTATAATATTCTGAGAACAACTGACTTCTTCACAAAATATGTATTTGTCTTTTAGATGAAAACCATGCATGTGAATTTGACGACTATTGACTTAAACAAAGACGACAACTAGCATTCGGATATTTTGATATTAATCTATTTCTCTTCTTTCGGTTTGATTAAATGGATTTCATTTAAATGAAGCCAGCTTTTTAATGAATAATTGCTTACAATAAAGCGTAATCAAGACAGCTGTAGGAATTTACACATTTCGAAAAGGAAGTGCAGAAATATTTTTTAAAATCTCACTAAGTATATGCTTACTCCGCATGAAAATACGCAGATTGTGTACGAAAATCCGGGATATGGACGTTTAGATTAAGATAGCATGATATCAAAATTTTTTGGTATCTTTTAACTAAATAAATCTGCGGCCTCTCTGGCAAATTAAAAACAATTTTGCAAACTAATATTTTTTGAGTGAAAGTGTTACCTAAGAATGGGCAAACTGCTAAATGACAGCTGCTGAACAAAAAGAATTAGATTTCAGAATAAAAAATAAAGAAAAAAACAAGTTATTTTAGAAGGTAATTTAATAAAGCAAATAAGAAATTTTTAAAATATTTTTTGCATAAATAAAATGCTTCTAAAATGAGAAAGACCGAAGAAAGTATGCCTAACATTAGGATGCGTTACAATTGTAAATATCTATAAAATCACATAAATAGCTCCTGTACTACAAGCAAAAGGGCAGTATCTATTCTAATCTTGTTATCACCTAATAGGTGAAGCCATTTTACCGTTACTTGCCGTTTGCCTTTTAAAAACGTTTTCTGCTCTGCATTACGTACCGATTACTTTTCGTTTCAAATCTTTGAAATTCATTACTGCTACTATTAAAATGCTGTACTAATCATATTAAAAATGAAACTTTTTTTTATCTACAACCTTAAATCTATCTGTAAATGTATCTAAAAGTTGCTAATAATCAATTTCAAATTAATTTAATTTTAATTTTAAATTCATTTTTAATTTTTCACTTTTAAACAATTCAGTTTTTCTAATAATATTTAGGAATTTAATCTCTGCATTTGCACATTCAATCAATTTCCTTTTTCCTTTAGCAGGCAACATTTATATAATTCAGCTGAGATTTTGATTTTTTATTTCCCATTTCATCTAAGTAGAATCTTTAAACTCAACTCGATCATCACTAGATATAATTCGATTATACAATATTTTAAGTAACGTAATCTCAAAGTGACTGTTACAATTATGCTAGCCACAAGTGCTTCTCTCATATATCACAGCCTGCAAAGCACATATTTGTGAGAGCATTGGATCCCAAAATACTGAATTATCTGTCATACCTACATCATGGTTTTTTCAATTGCCATTATAATTTGCCTTTTGAGCTATAGGGACACTCGTGTCCAGGCGGGCTGATGGTAGCTCCAGTTCTTACAATTCTTACATAAACATTTGTTTATCAATTTATGTTTCAGTGCATGTTGAGGTCAATTTATGATTGCTTTTCTTGACGCGAAATGTGTTAAATATTTAAAACAGTCTGATGTAAAATAAAACAGAATTTAGAATTAATTTTGTTCCTGAGTTTCTGTATGACATCAACATGAATGTAAATTAAATTATGTCCATAACATTTTGTTATGAACTTAACAAACATATTGTTCTCGTTAGAAATCTTTAATGTCTTCCGCATCTTCTAAAATTCAATTAAATGCTGATATATGCCAAGTTTACGAAGCACAAGAATAAAAGGTAAGCAGAAAATAAGCATCATACTAACAATCTATGTTAGAATACCAAATAATAGCAAGGGATGTATTATAAAAAAATAGGTAACAGGATTTAAAGTACGGCGCTTGCAGTTTCGTTAATAATCTGTTTCAGCTCAAACATATCGACCCTCCAAATTAAATTTGTTTCGAAAGAGTATCGTAATTGAGTTAGGGAATGTGAATTATTTCGAATATTTTATTTACGGAAAAAAGAAAAGTATACTTTTGACATTTGCATACAGCATAGTTTTAAATTTGCGAACTGCGAATTTCACGTATAATAAAGAAAATAATATTCCTTATTCATCATAAATTGAGTTAGTTGTACTCTAATTTATTTCTTAACATATAATATTTTACTATACAATATTAGTGCTTCAATGCATTGAATAAGCAGACTATAATTGAATAATATATTCATATTCTTGCGTAATGCATTAAATTTAATGCTGAAAATGTTAGATATTGCTGTAAACGTTTTTACTTAAGATACTACATTTGTGTATAAGAAAATAAACTTTGCAATGATGATACTCGGATAAACAGTGCAATACTATTAAATTCGAACACTTGATCAATGCAATTTTTGACAATTAAAAGGGAACTCAAATTTATGTAATTATTAATAATTAGCTAAAGGGAAAGTATTATTTATTCAGATTCTTTCTCAGTAACAGTTTGTTAATAAAATACTGTTAAAACTGTAACCATAGCCGTTTGCTGCTAAAATTATTGTTTTTTGTTATTTCGCTTAGTATGAATTTTAAAACGAAGTAGATTTTAATTAGTGTTGTTGAACTCAAGTATGATTTTTTCTCTATTAGGTTCAAATAGTAATAATTCAAATTTTAGAAAAATAATTCATTTCAACTGACAACTGCAGATAACTGTGAATAGTAAAATCTTATATCATAATATCTGAAAAGCGTCCTTTCCCTTTTATGCTGCAAAATTTTAGCGATAGAATGCGTACAAATTTCGAAAAATGGAATTTCAGAATATGCTAAAATGTGAATTCGCCTAATTTCTTCTGGTTGAAAGGCAATGTCATGACGATGTTCATCTTTATAATAATAAAATAATGTGTTTTAAGAAATCCACCGCGAATGATATGGCATTAAAGTAATTTTTTTAGATAAGACGATCGTTCGTAAATAAAGTACTTTAGATATATATGCACTGTGGTATTATGACTTCAGACGAAGGGGAGGAGAAGGCATTTGGGCAAGTAGTAAGTGCATAAAGCAGGCTTGTCTAACCCATGACCTGTGAGTCACTGATATTCTTTTTTCGTCTTCAAGAGGACTAATTTTAAGCCAGGATTGCCTAAATTTAACAGCAACAGGGGAGCCATTGAACTGAAGAGAAAAATCAAGTTCATTCAGTTATCTTTGTTGTTATAAATATTAGAATTATAATTTTTTAATTTTATGCTTAAAGCTAAAAGCGTATTGTAATTATTTCCTCAATAAAATTTATCTTATTATTCAGCGAAAGAATACACTGACCCGAAAAGTCTAGCACTGTGTGAGAAAGAAATGACATTACTATGAGTTTTATTGCGATATGTTTCAACGATATAAAAGCATTTATTTCTATTCTGAGAACGGCACTGCAAAGTTCTGGTTTTGAGCAAGACGGTATCGTATCTTATACTGCTCAGGCTTTTTTTCAACGTTACGGCTAACTTAATAATTTTGATATGTGTCCTGTTCTTTAAATTTATAGCTAATGAAGCATTCACTATCAAATAATGCCTTACATTTTATGCCATTTCAGAGATAAAAGTTAAATAATTGGTAAAAAGTGCCTGAAGCTTAGTTTTGCATCATTAAAGATGATATTGCCATTTAATCGATTTCTTTCCTTTCTGTTATTCCTCATTTATTAGTGTTTACTTGGCCACAAAAGTAAACAAATTTTCTCATAGTTATTTTTACGTTCATAGTTATTTTTTATTCTAAGAATTCCATTAAATTGGTTTCGAGTTTCCTAAATTTGAAGCTGTTAATTATTACGAGCATAAAAATTGCTACGATTAATATCAAAAATTAATTGTAGCGGTTTTCAAAATAACCTTACTAATTTCAGTACAGAAATCATAAAATTGGAATTTTTTAATTACATTTATTTAAGTTTTGTATTATTGCTCATATAATGTAACGCAAGGGAGATGCTTAGTTTACAGATTTTAAATCTCTGAAATAGTTACATCTTTATAAAAAGACCTTGTTCATTAGGGTGAAAAAGCGACATGAAGCATATTCCTCCTTTATCAGATAACTCTGAAATAACGGGCATGCTCTAAATGTGTAAAAAAGTGCTAAAATATGCTTGAAAAAGAGTTACGCAGACAAATATTCTTCCAATATAGGCAGATAAATAAGAGAAAAAATTAACCATTAGTTTTTTGTTGCCTTTCTTCCGCTTTCCAAAAAACCTCATCATTGCCTTTTGTTCTAGTAGTTAATGCTACGCGTAATTAAAAGCCAGTAATCGATAATGAGATTATTAGTGCACACTTTTAAACGATAGGCGATTCAAAAAATAAACTACCCCGTTTTTGATTACAATGATGTGTTAATTTTAATTACTGTTCAATTTTAGATTAGTTGTTCCTGTTCTTTTCAGGTGTACTTTTGTCTTATTGCCAGGTATTTCGTAGAACGTTCAGTTGGAAAACTAAAAGTATTAAAACATTACCATTACTATGCTCCAAAAATAGTATTTTCATCAATGTTTACTTCAGTTAATAAATGATTTAAGTCATCAAGAAGATATCATCCGATGTATTAGAAATTACTATAATGAATTCGGATATTCGCCGCAGTTCTATTGCTTGGCACTCCATAGTGAATTTCTGAGAATTCTACTGGTGACTTCAAAAACTGATTCATTTCGCTACTGATCTGGGAGTATCACAACTAAGACTTGTTTACAATACTTACAATACTACAATGTAGACTTGTTTACAATACTTGTTTTACTTGCTTCCACCTCAAAAAGGCCACGAATTTGATGGCTGTGCTAAATAGAACAAAAGTCACTCTTATGAGATTAAATTGAGTATCTTTGCACTTATTCCATAAAACAAATAATTAGCCTAGGAGTTAACGTTTCAAAATTTCAAGAGTAAAACATTTCGTCAGCATATGAAACTATCTCCATTATAAAAGTAATCAAGCACGTGCACGTCCGTTTATTATAGTTCGCGCATACGTTTCTTGGGTTAAGTTCTGTTAATGTAAACAGGGCTTTAGTTCATTCTAGCTTTACGCTGTGCTTGTACTGTCTAGCAGTGGAACGGTTTATGAGTCATCGTCTAAGCCCGCGGTTTTCAACCTTTTGACTAATGCGTAGCATTTAAACAAAAACTAAAAAACTTTAGTACCACCACTACATTTTAAACTTACAAAAACTAATTATTTTATTAAAGTCTATTAGCGGCTATCGTCTTTAAACAAAGCTGAGGTCGGAGAAATGTATGAGTGTTAGAGAAAAATTTAAATAGGAGGTTGGCGTATTTAATTTTTGTATTTAATCGTTAAAAATACTGCGTTTCTTTGCGTACCACATACTTTTCTCTAGTACCACCGGTTGAGAATCGCTGGCCTAAACTATAAGTTTTAAAAAGAAGTATAAAAATAAATAAATATTTCGTATTTATATGTATAAAATATTTCTTTAGACTAAATCCCACTATCATGAAAATTCTGTCTGTAATTTTAGCATTTTTTACTTCCAAGGAAATGTTTACATGCACAAAAAATGGTGTCCGCCGAAAACATGGCGGCAAAAACATTGCAGAAGAAAACGTTGCGGAGAAAACAAGGCAAGCCGAAAACATCGTGGTACAAGATATCGTGGGAGAAAAGAAAGCAAAGAGAAAACATCGCAGTTCTAAAAAATCGTTGTATAGTATACCGTCGTCGAAAATAAAGCGGTTCAAAAACTTCTCAGTTTAAAAAAAATCGTCGTCGAAAATATCTTGTTAAAAAATAAAGTACCTACAAATTATCCCATGACGATAACATCGACCACGTGAGTTTTTCAGGTTTTAAAAGCTGTACATGCATTTTCGCATAATGATTTGACAGCGCAAGAAGGAAAGTGGAATATTTTTACTTTTATATCTCATATTTTTTATGAACTAATAAATTTTTGCTGAAAAAGTAAGAAGAAAATTTAAGCATTTAAAAATTGAAAATGAGTAGAAAATTATGCAACTTAAAACACTTAATAGAAATTTAAATTTACATGGTTAATTAACAAAGGCCATTAATAAATTAATTTTTACGAAGTTTTACTCATAATGTTTCATGAAAAATACAGCCTAAAAATGTTTAAAGGAAGAGATAAATAACTGCGTGAGGGTTACTTCTATAAAAATTGCTTCGTTAACTATCAAATTACTTTCTTTTACGTTAGTTAAGCTGGTGTTTTGATGAAAATTATATCTTGTTTTTCTTCCGTTTATTCTTATAGTGTCGTTGAAATTTTTTGCGCTTCCAAATATTTATGCGAATAAGCATTTACATCTTTTAAAACCTGAAAAACGCATGTGTGCGATGTCATGCGATGATTTGTAAGTGCTTTATTTTTTACCACGATATTGTCGACGAGGATGGTTTTAAACTGCGAAGTTTTTGAACCGCTTTACTTTCGACGACGATATTTTGTACCAGGATGTTTTAGAGCGGCGATGTTTTCTCTTTGCTTTCTTTTCTAACGCGATGTTTTGTACCACGACGTTTTTGCCTTGCGTTTTTTTCTCCGCGACGTTTTCGTCTGCGATAATTTTGCAGCGATGATTTCAGCTGTAACACAAAAAATAGGAGCAAATACTTTCATCCTCAGCATCATGATATCTTTTAAGTAAAATGCGGAGAAACAAAGAATAAGGAACCTCTACGAAAGGTAATTCTTTTGAACTTACAGAAAATGTTAACATATAATTTAATTTTAAAAATAAATGCACAGATATTTCACAAATTGACCGCTACGCAGATATTTAACAAATTGACCACTACACAGATATTTCAGATTCACAAAATGAAATATGCATTTTCACCGCAAGAAAATGGAGTTCGGAAACGTTTGATTAAATTGCAGCTTAGAGAACTGCGTAATTATACATTTTAAAATCTATGGAATTCGATGTGTGAGATGGACTAAAAGATAATCATTTTCCACCGTAACTGTTCTTATGCGTGTCTCGGCTGTAATCTATTGACAATACTCATACCGTCATTCACTTGATTTTGTATTTATAGTTATAATGCAAACGTTTATCTTTGCATGGAGGGGCGCGTAATTCGGGAAATAAAACAAAGCTAAATCTAAAACATGAATTATAAATTATAAAACTCAAAAACCAAAATTTTAAGCACGACTGCAAAAAACGAAACAAACAAAACGAAACGAAAAAAATGAACGTCTTTAATCAAATTTTGAATAACATCAAGAAGTAAAACATATTTTAAAGAGGCATTTTAAAGTAAAGCTTATTACCAAGTTACCAAAATTTACCGATAAAGAAAAAATTTCCTAAAATAATATTCAGAAGAGAGAAACTTAACTTATTAAAATGTCGAACTCTTTTTTTTTTTGTAAAAGCAGGTATTATTGTTTTCATTATGTAAAGTTTCTTTCTTATACCAAGTAAAAAAGTCATATTATATAAAAAGAAGAAGTTATCATTTCGCTCAACGTAAGACCCGCAGTTTCAGTGATATGTAAGTAGAGCAGCCATCAACTTGTCATTAGGATTTCAGCCCCCGAATTAGTCATTTAATCTTCATCTTAAATATTGAGCATTTAAGGACGCCATATTCAACACATATAATATTTAATCTAAACATCGCGTGCAAGTTTGTAAAACCTGTTTTCCACACAAAAGAGAACATTTATGTTTTTGATCAAGCGAAAATATGCACTTGAGCTTTGCTGAAATTTCGTCTACAAAATCCATAAATTAAGAAGTGTTCTGATCAACGCAGTTTAATACATATTTTTACACTGTATAATTTTGTATTAATTTCAATAACAACAGTCTCCTTTCATTTCGGTCTTGGCTTTGGACAACAACTTTTATAACTTAATACATTGACTCGATAGCTGCGCACTTTTTTTGGTGTTTTCTTTTCAAGTTCATGTTAAAAAATATATAATATATTCATCAAACCTAAATTAGGAACAAAATTACAGTTTATTAATTTAACTATTATTATTATTATCTTGCTAAAGGTAATTTTACGAATCGAAGGCTACAATTGTAAGTGCTTTCGAAAATAAATAAAGAGAGACTATTTAACACTTACATAGGTCATCTTAACAAATAAACGTCTGCTACACATTTCCCGATGATATAAATATTTGATCAATTTAGTACCCAAAGTAACCTCTTGCACTTAATTACTGAACGCCTTATATTTAATTATTTGTCTTGTTCACCTATTTAGCTTCAACTGATAAGCAGATCTCAAAAGGTATTCCTAATATAGTACCAGTAATATATTTACTTGAATTCAAGAAAATCTTTCTCAAAATATGTGAGAGCCCAACAGGCCACTTTCGCAAAAAGTTGTCCTCAATTCTTTGAAATTAGAACTCATTAAGCTTGCATTAGGCACATGGAGAGGACTACCTTTTCCTCTCCGCTTGAAAGTTTGAATTGGGGCAACTCACAAATCCAACCCTCTTCCGGCAACGCGCCCCTTAATTCGCACGGGTTTGTTCCGAGAATGATTACATTTTAATTACTTCGCTACTCTGCGTAATGGCGTTTATTAATTACTGCATCCACTTTATACACTGCTCCCCTGCAAATCATCCTGTCTTGGTGGCTGCCGAAAGGTTTTCGGGCGTAAGTCAGGATTCAGAAATTAACTTGCGATTGTGAATCTTCGTTATGCATAAAATCCGCTATTTTTTAAGTATTTAAATATGAATTTATGTTTTTCTCTCACAGTGCATCTTGCATTATAAATATTATTTAAACATTTCTTTTTTCTAACTTACTTGCAGAATTCTGTTAGTTTGCTTATTGTTTAACAGCATTTTTGGTCATGCTTGAGGTTAAAAATTCTTTTTAATGTTAATTGTGTATGCATCAGTGCTGATATAACAATAGATGAAGCGCTAATACAACAATACGATTTCTACAGAAAAGTAAATGTCATGGTATTATTCTTATACCAGGCATATCTATGTTTTAATATATTCTACTATTGTTTGGGAAAGAGAAATTTCAAAAGATGCTTTTATTCATCAGGATGTGTGAGCTAGATGTCAGAATCACCTGGTTTAATCAAACGTCTTCACCTGTTTCGAGGCGAACGCGTTTTATTTGCCCTCGTTTGCTTTATATGCATAGGTGAAAATAATTAAAATTAATTTTAAAGTAATGGAAATAACCCATTATAATGTCTTGGACAAGAAAAATATGCAATCATGAGCTCTTCAAAAATTGCAAAGCGTGTAAGGAAGGCAAACCGAAGAAAAGTCGGCAGACACACACACGCTACAATTGGGCAATATATTTGAATAAATGAAAGGAATACAAAACAGCAACGGCGGCAAAACATTTGCTGCACTGCAACAAAACAGTATGGAAGGACTCTTTGTACTCTTCAAAATAACTTTACTGCTCATCCGTTGTCTCATGTTCAGAAGTTTTTTACGTATGCAAACTGGGAAATAGTTGCTTATAAGCTATACGCCCCTTTCCGGTATTTTATAAAGCAAATGTACATTCTCCATTGTTACAAATTTCGTTATATCACTCTAATATCGGTTGTTCTTCAGTAATCGATGAAAACTTCTAAAGTGTTATTTGCTGCTATATAAGTATATTCTGTCTTGCGATAAGTTATCATAAACTAAACTTGCCACTACGCTGCTTACTGTTCGATGCTATCACCTTTTAACTGAGTTCAGTTACAAAGATCAGTTTTATAAAAATTAATTTACAGTTAAGAATTTACAAAAGTTTAAACGCTTTGGATATATTCAATAAGAAGTTCCATAAATTTTTCTTAATGGTATTATTTAACATAACAGTTTCCTAGATTTTCTACAATACCTAAATTACAAAAAATACCATAAATATTTATATATAAAGGTTTGCGTTTTACATTTCCGTCTGATTTTCCAATAAAATACCAGAAAAACAAAAAAAAGCCTAAATTAGGAGTCGAGAACTACTAACGTCTAATATATGTAGCGAATTATTCGAATTAGTGGTGAGATGTCTGGCTTTTGCTATTTAGTGAGGAAAGTATGTTCTCAAAGATGACGAAATTTAGAACGGGTAACCCCTTCGGTAATTCAAGAACATTCCTAGGTAATCATCTGCAAATTTATAAAAAAGAATCATTTTGCTTGTAACTCGATTTTGTAAGCAAGCAAGTTCATCTGCAAAATAATTTCTGTTCGAAAGGCCTTCTAATAATCCCCTATATATTAATTTTCTTATAAGGTATTTCCTCCCTCCTTCAAGCATGCCTTTATGGCGTAGCGGTAGCACACTTGACGCGTGTTCGAGAGGTCCGCGGTTCGACTCCCGGCGAGATCACTGCACAATTTTCCCTTTTCCTGCTTCAAAAAAACTCGAGCTAAAAGATTGTGGACAATAATTCGCTACCACCAGGATTTGACGATTGTGTCTCCTAATCCTCATTTGCCCTTTAAAAGGGGAAGTATATAGGTAGGGTATTTTCTCTCTCCTTCTAGTATGCCTTCGTGGTGTAACGCTAGCACACTCGATGCGTATTCGAGAGGTTCAGGATTCGAGTCCTGGCGACGACACAGCACATTTTTCCGGCCGCTTGCTTCAAAAATGACCTAATTAATGACTGTATAGCCTTTGATTTAGTAACAAACCACAGAGCTTACTCGATCGATGAATTGTCATGAAATCAATACAAGAAACTTCGTAGTCCGTTCTGTAAAGCAGAAGTAGGATATATGTACCTGAATAAAGGTTTGTTGGTTTAGTTTATTTAGATTGGAGAACTTTGTTAGGAAAATTGACTCTTGTAACTGTTAAACATGGGAAAACCACGAAACCCCATTCAGTCAGGTCGAAACTACAGGTGTTCAGCGATTTTACCTTTCGGCTGCTAGTGTGCCGTACCTGAACAAAGAATTAGAGAACAAACTAGAGAACTGAAATTACTTTAGAATATATTTCTGCTTGAATTTGTCCCCATAAAACTAGATATCTTATTACCCAAACTTGATTTTCTGAGTCATCATAAAACAGAATTCGCTAATTCAGACATATGTTTTCAATAAATGTAGTTTTTCATATAACTCGCTTATTCTGCTATAACAAAACTGCATCATATCCTGACCATTTTACTGCATTAGCTGTACAAGCAACTGGTAGTAGCACTTTTTATTATTTATTACTCCTTAAATTCTGTAAAGCGTGTAAAATCGCCTGTGTTAAACATACTTTTTTATTTCAATTGCAGAATGTTACATTTAATAGGATTTTAAACTATTTCATTATTTCACTTCAATTTACAGAGCTTTCAATAAATTTGCTTAAAATTGCTTTTCGTTAGCAGTATTAACAGTACATTTAAAAGCCATTGAATATTAAAGATGCTACACATGTTCAGATGTAGATCAAAAGCAGGAAGAGTTTTGTAGAAAATACAAATGTCTGTCAACTACTAAATATATTTTAAAATGAAAAGCGTTACAGATTTTGATGGCATAGTATAAACTGCCGACTTAATTAGTAATTGTAAATGCTTGTTACATATAGGAAACTCAGCTTACAAATCAACTCAGTAATTCTGAGATTGTAAAATTCTGTTATTCTTTTATGAAGTATTTTAGAAAATAATCAAAGCAGAATGCCTTATATGAATTGTAGCACAATTACTATCTAGCTTTAGACTCAATGGAACAATATTTCACGAGAGCATGAATATGGAATACCTATGTTTGTTCTTCCTAAACTACATATGCCACTGTTACTCGGAAAGAATGAGTTGAGTTCACTACGTACACCAGTCCATTGAGAATTGTTTTAAAAGCATTCGATATGATCGCAGATAATCGGAGGCTTGCAAATGTATTCATGAGCTCCATCTCTCATTCATAGTTGATGACATTCGAATGGACTGAACTCTGGTGGCGATGGGAGATTTTAACAATGCAATTAGTGTAGAGAACACCCTTCCTATCTAGATATCTATACATTTCAATCGTAATAAATCCCTCATTCTGTGAAAATAAAGATTTTATAAATTAATCCTGCTCTATCGTGATTTAAAACTAAACAATTATGTAATATTTATTAGCTCATTTAAATATTTATTCAAAATCGAAATACTTATTGCATTGCTAGAAATCTAATATTCCTTTAAAGAGACTAGATAATGAAGAATCTGCATGAATGCAAGAATGTTTCTCGCACTGTTAAAAAACAACGGTACCCAGAGCCATCAAATTTTGAATAACGTAGCTCTCCAACCGAACATGGGCAATGGAAAGCCCGAATTTTTAGTTTGTTTTAATACCTATTTGAAATTTAGTAAAACTTTAAATAATTTTTGATATTACCACTTTGTTATCCGACAAGATGAGCTCAGGATTTTTATTGTTATATGTTGACAAATTGTGCACTTTTTGCTTTAAAAGTTATTGAATTATGTTATTCTTATGTTTCGGTTAAAGTTTTATGCCTTTAGTTAATATGCATGCAATAGTTGTAGACTTATCAAAAGCTTGAAAGTTTAGGTGGTGTTAAGCCTAATAACCCGACATTTGTTTACATTTGAAACACTTAGTAGAAAATTAAATTGAGTTAGTTTGTCCCCAACGGCAGTGTCTTTTTTTGCTGAGTGGGACTAAAAGTCAACTTTCAGTTCTGTGCACCGAAAAATGTGTCCTCCTGCCCGCTGACCGAATTGCTTGTTTTTGCATAGAAACTGTAATTGTAATCGCAAAAATTATTTTTCAACTGTTTTTAATTGCATTCGGTGTTTTGTGCTTTTCTGTATTTTACAATGTTTAATGAAAATGTATCGGATATTTATATTTGCTTCGCCAGGAAGTGAGAACTGAATTTATTAAATGAGAAATGTATTTCTAATGAAATTTAAATGAATGAAATTAATTAAAAATAAATTTTTTAATGAAATTCGAGGAAATAAATTTAATGCAATGCAGCAAAAATTTGTATAATCTAATAGGCCGTACAAGGAAGTCTTGTGTCCACATAAGGTATTGTAAATTATTAGTCTCGAAGAAATGCTTGCCTGATAAAGAATATTCTGTAAAGTACATAATCCTATGTATTTAAATTTTATTATACAGTACCTTTTTTTAGCTTTACGGGGAGAGATAAATTAGCACACGATAACGATGTTATCAAATTTCTTCGAAATCATGAATGCAGAAAAATAATTCTTTGAAATTATATCTAGTTTCTGAATTTTTTTAGATATTCTTAGACGTTCGACTTACCTGTGAAATAATATATAAGTTGAGAAACGTAAATACATGTACTCTGTTAGAAAAGCTAATTTTTTCTCGTTGCTTATAGTCAAATATTTATAACTTTTGATGGAAAACTTTTGTTGTCTATTGATAATTTGTTGCAGAAAACCCAATCTGCATGTAAACAGTAACATAAAACGAAGATTTTTCTTTGTATATAACTAAACTTGTTACTCTTGGGAAAATGATGAAATACCTTCAAGCTGTTTCTGATGTTAAAAATTTTATTACGTTAACATATACATTATTCCTGTTAATATTTGTCCAATTTTATATTAATGTTATTTTTTTAAGCTAACAGATTTTGTTAGTAAAAGAACTCGTGTGTTATATTTTAAATTTTAATCTGTAATACGATGCCGTATAATGTTAAGAATGCGTGTAAAGGTGATTTAAATAAATAACTGCAGAGACTGTTAAAGATAATGCAACATATTTTAATTCGGTATACAAATGTATTATCAGTTGTTATTTTTAACTCGCATACCTATAACGTATCTTACTCTCACATTTAACTTTAAAGTTTATTTGACATTTGCTGCATTATTAATAATACGCATGCATCTCAGTAATAAATCGTCATCAGATAAAGGAAATCATGGAGCAAATTTAAACCTTTATATCAATTAAAACTGAAAGAAAAATTTGTTTTTGATAATACTGATCTATTGAACATTTTAAAACATAAATTTTATTAGCAGATGATTTCAACAAAATCTTATTCCTACCATGTTTTCACTTATTACTTTCATATCTAATACTTCAACTCTTAGATAAAAAATTGCTAACCTAATTTTGTGGATGATTTAATGAAGGTATCCGAACACTCTGAAATCGACAATTGTCAGCAAAAATTACGGTTTTATTTTATTGATTTTACAAAATAAATTCCTTTTTGTAATGAGAAGAGAATGCACTAAAATTTTTAGAAAGATAGTTAACAATAAAGTCGTCATTAAAATCACGAAGAGTGGCTTTTTAAAATGCCATTCATCTGTCAAAAATTAAACAACAATGTTTTGGAAATAAATTTTCAAAATACTTTTGAGATAATAATACTATTTTAATGTATATGATCATTTAAATATGACTATGTTAAAATAATTTAAAAGCGTAGCAGCTGTGGTTTCAAAAGATAAAAATCAAATTATCAGGTCTTGAATTTCATAAAAACATAATTAGTGTTTTTTTCTGAAAAGTTTCAAAATTACAATGCCACTGCAGTTTGTGGCAATGTAAATAAGCTCGTTTGAAAATTAAGTGAATTTTCACATAATATCGAATTTCTGAAAAATTTATAAGGTATTTCTCCCGCTTTTTTCGCATGCCTTCATGGTGTAGTAGGCAGCACGCTCGAAGCGTACACGAGAGGTCCGTGGTTCGATTCCCAGCGAAGGCGTTGCTCATTTTTTATGTCTCCTGCTACTAAATAACCTAATGTCTCTACAAACTAATTGACAGATTTTAATGCAATTTTTATGAATATACATTTGTAGGTGAGAAAGAGATATACCATTCAAATGTCGTTTATGTGTTCATAATTATCAAAAAGGTTACTAAGCAGGAAATCCAAAATCCATGTTGTCATAACGAATTAAAAAAGAATCTAATATGGAATAAACTGAAAATGAGCCCTATGAAGACGAGATTTGTCGTCCCTTAACAGGAGCCCAGAACTAACGACCCCCTGAAAAATCAAACATAGGCTCTAAAATCTCTTCTGTATACCTCTAGCAGCGAGAGAGCCTTTATCAAACCCATGCGGGGTAGTGCAGCCGTCTAATATAATGTCTGTTCAAATTACTATACCTCCCCCATCGTAATGGTCCTTTTCCCTGATGAGGGAGGATGGTATCGTGTTCTAGGCTGTTTTCATATGCAAGTAAGTTTAGAATCAGTGTCCAAGCTCAATCTCGACTTATCTGTAAAAAGAGCGGGTTCCAATGAAGTCTGGTTCAAGGTTGACTAGACTGTTGTGCGCGGTACGCAAACAACAGGTCTTCTACCATACAGCTCTATCTCACGAAGCCGTCGGTCAACTGTAGATCGTGAAACCCGGATTCCAGTGGCAGCATACAGCTCACATGATAGTTGCGAAGCTGAAGTAATCCTATGTCGCCGAGCGGATCTTGTTCAGAATCTTATCCGGGTGTACTTGATATACTTCCAGTGTTCTGAAATTGACTCTGCAAATCGCAGACGACACTGGACGTTACATTGAGCTCTGTAGCCACCTGCGCTTGTGATTGGCGTGTTCCAGCCTACCTACAGTTCTCCACGTCAATCCGTTATCCATAGGTTCCTGGCTATTCATTTTTTCATGTAGCTTATAAATATACCCAATTTCTGCGACAAACGTTGAAAATTGGAGCATAGTTTGAAGGAGTACGAACGCACAAATAAACGAAAACCCCTCTTTTGCGTAAATCTGCTCCACAACGACAGCTCTGCAGACATGCACTTATACGCTTTCGTATTCCACTTGGGATGTTTGCATAACTCTTCGGCGGCACAATTAGTACCTTTAGTTCAATATTTTTCTTAAAAAATATAATTTGCGTATTTTCTTAATTTTGGAAACCAATGTATTTTACAAAAATACAGTTACTGCAGTAATGTTCCATTGCTGCGCAAGTGCAGCGCAATCGATGCATGGCTAGACTGCAGTCAAACCTGCAATCTATTGCCAAGTTGAATAACCTGTTGCAATTGGAGTAAGTTATAAAAAGAAATCGAAATTGCTCCGAAAAAATTTAATGACCTTTACTACACCTGTTTACATGGAATTGTGTAATCAGAGTTTTTGAAGATACAATTGAAGGGAAAATATAATGGATAAAAGAAAATTACAATATGAAAATTCATCCTCAAAGAATTTGTTTAACAACAATACGTAAAATTAAGACTTTATATAATTGGAAAAAAATCAATAATGGTTTTAAAAGATTGCTAGCTATGCTTGAAACTATTGGTATTACTCCTAGTGCTCACATGCCAAAAGTGTTTTTTACAGCTGGATATGAATGGATGTTCGAATATTGTCGTCATTCACTATATGATGTAACAACTGTCAGGTAACAGAAATGAAGACATTATAGTCTATGTAAAAGGAACGTTTTAGGTGTGCCGGTGCACATGCTTAATAAAAGTGCAAGGATTTGAACTTAAATATATTTGCCTTGGTTACAACCGAAAACATCGCGGAAGAAAACGTCTCGGAGAAAACAACGCAAGGCAAAACGTCGTGGTACAAAACATCGTGAGAGAAAAGAAAGCAAAGAAAAAGCAACGCAATTCTAACACATCGTTGTACAAAATATCGTTGCCGAAAATAAAGCGGTTAAAAAACTTCGCAGTTTAAAAACATCGTCTTCGAAAATATCGTGGTAAAAAATAAAGTATCTACAAATTATCGTATGATGATAACATCGCACACATGAGTTTTCAGGTGTCAAAAGCTGTAATTGTATATTCGCATAATGATTTGGGAGATTTTCTACTTTAATATTTTATGTTTTGAATGAATTAAGAGAATTTTGCTGAAAAGTAAAATGGAAACTTAAGCATTTAAAAATTGAAAACGAGTAGAAAATTAATGCAACTTCTAGCACTTAATAGAATTTTAAATTTACATAGTTAATTAAGAAATATCGTTAATAAATTAGTATTTTTTTATAAATTTTTGCTGATAATTTTTCATGAAAAATACAGTCTAAAAATGTCTAGCAAAAGGAAGATAAATAACTGCATGAAGGTAATTAAGTACGTAAATCTAAAATTCTGTTAAGTGTTATGAGTTGCATTAATTATATACTCATTTTCAATTTTTAAATGCTTAAGTTTTCTTCTTACTTTTTCAGCAAAAATCTATTAGTTCATTCAAAGGTATGAAATGTGGAAGTAAAAATACCCCTGTTACCTTCTTACGCTCCCAAATCATCATGCGAATATGCAATTGCAACCTTCAAAACCTGAAAACTCATGTGTGCGATGTTATCGCCATGAGATGATTTGTAAGTACTTTATTTTTTACCAAGATATTTTCGACAACGATGTTTTCAAACTGCGAAGTTTTTGAACAGCTTTGTTTTCGATCACGATATTTTGTACCATGATGTTTTAGAACTGCGATGTTCTCGCTTCCTTTATAACTCTTTCGAACTCTTCGCTTCCTTTATATCCACGATGTTTTGTACCACGACTTTTTCGACCGCGATGTTTTTGCGGCGATGTTTTCGACGGACACCATTTGCCTCAGAACTGATTTTCTTGCCTAATTTTCTCATTTAAAAATGATAGCTTAAATTATGACTGTTCCATTTCTAATACACTCTGTGTGCTTTATCTGTATATGGCTATAGTAAACGGAATTCGATTGAAGGAATGCCTTTAAAATAATTGTCTACTTTTCAACTTATAGCATGGCAAATTTGCTCAAAAATCTAAATTATTCTTGGATTTTGTTAAGAACAAATTAGTGTCACTTTTGTATAATGAAACTCGGCAACGTTAAAAACAAACGAACGCCGAACGATATATACATTGGTGAGAATAGAGGTTCGTCTAAGTTGTTCTCTGATGGAAAAAGGAAGTCTTAAAAAGATTTTGCACTTGCATTAGAGTTGTGCTTCTTCTTTTCAGCATTTTCTTTTCTCTTATAGAATATACTCCTGATAATAATGCCTAATATGTAAGCCTGTAGCTATTTAAAGCTTATAAATGAATCTCTTGTAAGAAAGTTTTCTCCATACTTTCATTTAAATCTTTGTAAAGACTGTTAACTTTGGTTTGTACTCCATTTATGTTCTGTCTCAGGTACGCGAACACTCTAACTTAGTTAATAAAGATTTCATAATTATTCTGACTTATGATTCTTTAACAAAACTGTGCTAACTAGAGGCTAGTATACTCAAACGCTTTAACTATGTTAAATGCACGACCTATCAGATTTTCTATAAAATGTTTGTTTATTTTAAATATCTTTAAATAACAGTAAAACCATTTATTTATCCAGTGTTTGTTTCAAATAAATCCCAAAATTGATCCATAAAGCGTTTTTTTAAGTTTCGGGGAATTTGCTTTATATGTTGACTGGTCATCTTGAAATTTTATAAAAAGCAAAGCTAAACGTATGATACATGTGTTTCTGTTACTACGACTTCGTGAAAAAGTGCATCAATACTTTAAATACATTAAAGGATATTTCAAAAAGCATACTACATGAATATCTGCCTAAACTGCATTCCAGTTCTGATAGGAAACACATCTGATGATAAAATAATGCTCTATTACTGTCAATCTGTATTATAGCTGTAGAACGCTTTTGTAACTCGCATTTTAAAGGCTTCCCTTTAACGAAAATTATGAACGAGTAAAGCGTCTGAGATTAGTAGCCCAGCTCGATAATCAGACATCATTAAAACCCATAATGTCCGGGATGGATATTGTTACGTATTCAGGTAGAAATGTCTTGTCCGGTCATTTTACGGTTTATTGTTGTTTGGCCGTACAATTTCCCATTTGTTACTGTCATCATGGAATTACACATTTCACGACTAACATTTTATACACGACCTAAAAATTTTGAATAAAACTAAAATTATATTCTTCTTAATTCTTATCTGAAAAATTTAAATTTTCTACTTATCTGTATTTTTTTCCTTTATAACTAAACTTACTAAACTTAAGAGCCAAACTTTTGACTTCTAAAATTATCTACTTTCTGCTTGATTATGCTATTTATTACAGAAAAGCATCTAAACAATCCTCCTTAATGCAGAAGCGAAGCCTTTACAAGGAAAAATGTCTAATGCCCCGGTAAAATCTGGAGAAAACTACTTTTATCACCTTTTTCATTACTACTCAGCCAACTTTTTGACAAACGTCTGCCATTTGGCTCAACACTTAAAATCGAATCTCTTATAAACTAGTAGTGTTCACAGAACTTTTTACTGGATAGACCGACAGTTATGCTTTTGATGAGTATATTTCTAAAAACGATTTGGGTATAGCGAATAAAAGTCTTTGCCAAAATACTATTGAAAAATTCAAAAACGGAATCTTGAGAAGTTTTTAGGAACATTTTTAGAATCTAGGACTATTTTTCCTGCAGTTTTAATACAGTATCTGTAATAAATGTTTCTGAAATTCTGTGCGCCTCAATCAAATATTATAATTTCTAAAAGAATATATTCGGTTCAAACTGTCGAAATTTTTATATGTTGTTTGATATTTTTGAAACAACTTTTATTCTTAAGTATTTCGCTTAAATCCCCACTTTGTCTATGTCCTTAACATTATTCACACCTAGAAAGTTACAGTGTATTAGAAATTTTGAAATGTTTTAAAATGGAATTAAGACTGACGAAATTCTCATTTTTGTTTGCAAAAATGAGTATTCTAATTTATAATGGATCAATGACTACAGGTGACTGTGACTACTCTTTGTTCAGTTTTAAAACAAAATAGTTTATGTAGTCACATTAATTAACCACCTTGTATTTTTAAGTTAGCGAGTTGCTCTTTGTTATTTTTTCAGAACTGTTTATTCCATAATTTTAAATCCTAACTAATATTATAAATGCGAATGTGAGTTTGTTTGTTATGCTTTCACGGCTTAATTACTTTTACTCAACACGAAATTTTCAAGAAATATCTTTGATATATTAGAAAAGGTTATAGGCTATAAAATGTAACTTATCTGTTGAAACTTAAACTATATAATAGGTTTTATAGCTTAAAATGATTGTCATTGTATAAACATTAAATATTGAAAGTTTCATAACGGTAAGTTAAACGATGTAAAATTTATCTGCGCGCGCAGGTGTGTGGCTTATACCACACAAACATTTTATAGCTTATAACATTTTCTAATATATGAAAAATATTTCTGGAAAATTTAATGATGATTGGTTAAGTAATTAAGGCGTGATAGCGTAGCATTTATTAATTGAGCGTTTATTAAAACTTTTATTATTTTTTACTTGTTTAATTTAATTTATTATTTAAAATCCTTCAGGATTTCCGGCTTTTGGTTCTTCTTTCACAAACATTTTTCAGTTATTAGGAAATATACGTAGCAGTTTTACTAGATTTCGTGGCGATACACTCCGCCTAAATACAAAATATCCCCGGCCTATAGGTATTGAAGAAGGGTGGTATTTACTGAAATTTTACGCGGAGTGTATTTTAAAATTCACGCTTAGTTGAAACTTATTTAAAGGCATCAACGCGAGCGAAGCCGCGGGTAAAAGCTAGTAAACAATACATATTCATAAGTTTATTGAAATGGTTAAATTCATAAATTCAGTGGACAGAGATAGTCGTAATAAAAATGTATTGGTTTGAAAACAATCTATTAAAAGAGCGAGCATTCAAGAAATAGCTCCATTTTATTCAATTAAGAACTTTTAATTAAACATCTGTTGTCGAAAACCGCAAGATGCAAAAAAAAGGATTTCTTTAACAGCGAGAATATCTGAGTGAAATTTATTTTAAAGATTAAAAGAGTGAGTCTTAAAATTGGTGGCAGGGGCAGAGTACCGTTAGGGCTTGTTATTAATCGATTCAATTCTTTTTTATATAAATTTCGTGATTTAAAAGTCTTTTAGATTGAGAGAACTCTGTCTGGAAATGTAAGCCACCTTTTTTTCAAATTGAAGTATTTTTATAATAAGCAAAAGTAATGTACTATTTATTATATTTCGCTCTTCTTTATGCGAGTAATGTTTGGAATTAAATTCATCGTATGTTTTTTTTTCATAAAAGGTGTAATTCTAAAAGACAAGGCGGGAAATAACAGTGAGAAAGCAGAATACAATTATACATATAACTAGTCAACAAAAAAGTAAAATGTTACTATACGGCTAAGTTTAATCTTTATCAGAATAATTGCATTAAACATGTACCAAATGCCTCCACAGATACCTAAAATTTTTGTAATACACCCTTCCCTGGAATTTAAGAACTTTTTTCGGGTTAACATTTTACGCTCATTATTTTGTTAAGATTAGTTGAATCTTCGCAGCTTATCACTTTAAAACATTTCTTTGAAACCGGTTATTTCATGTGCCTATTCAAATTAATAATAAACATAAATAATTAGCCCAGAAGGGACGTTAGTCCTGAATGGGATATTATTCTCGAAACGGCATTTTGCGATGAATCCCTATAAACGGCGTATTCTTTTTCAGATTGTTGTCAACAAATATTATCGCCCTGTACTGTATTTGAAGAAATTAAATAACGAAAAATTTGCATGAATGTATGCAAGTCTCTTGTGAAAAAACAACGGCATTTAGAACCGTCAGTCTTTGAATAATGACATCGGCATCTGGAAGCATAAATTCTGAATTTCGAATTTGTTTTATCATTTGTTTCATATTTTGTGAGACTTTAACGAATTTTTCATTAACAATCTCAGCGATTTCAAAGCGAGCAGCGCAACACTATACGAAAAAAAATTTTTTTATACCCAGCGCGCGAGACTGTCTGTCGGAAATTCTAAAGATGTGCTGTTTTAAATATTTTATAATTCTACTGTTGAATCAAATTTGTGCGGCATAAGCGTCATATTTAATAAATAAACACAAAATCATTAATAATGAAAAGATAAAATGTTTTGCAAAGCCATCTTAGAAATAAAACTAGACAATGATATAATGAGCTGAGAAAAGACTGAAATAAAACAGAAAAATGTATGATCTCATTTAACGCTGCGCAAGGAATTCTAAACGTATACTGCTAGTCTCCTTTTAAAATTTTCGTAATTTTGGTGATGAACTGTGTATGGCGTAAGTGAAACGAAAGTGATTTTTAATAATGCAGCAAAATGGGTTAGTAGGAGTAAGTGTAACAGCAGACTGGTAGACTCAGAGCTCAGTGAGAGCGTAAAAAACCTTAACAAACCTTTTTGGGATCCGCTAAAATCTGAAACCTTTCAGATTTTTGCTGTTGGGTATTTACTGTTATTCCTTTTCAAATGTAGGTTTATCTTAAAAACGTATTGATTTGAATGTTGTTGAATATTTAAAATAGTTGAACAAGGCATTTAATAAACAAAGAAAATATATGTGAAATTATAGCGCGATAATTATAAGATCTCCTAAATACACAAAATAGGTGAGGAGAATAGATTAAATTAATGTTATAGTTTCAGATAAAACAAAAAAAAATTATAAGAAAAAAATTTTAAAAAAAATCTGAAAGCTTCCAGATTTTAAATTACGTCCAAAGAAGCGTTTTTTTAATGTTTTGTGTGTTACCTTTATTTATTAAATATCATGTTTTTCACACTTAAATCATAAAATTCAGTTCAACAGCAATATCGCAAAATAATTTTAAGCATTATGAGCATATTTGTAGAATTTCCGAAACATAGCTTCGCACTGGAGATAAAAATGATTTTTCCTTTTTACAATGTTGCCATTGCTTGCTTTGAAATCGTTGAGTTTGTTCCTCAAAAATTCGTTAATGTTTTACAAAATATGGAATAGATAATAAGCAAATTCCAAATTTAGGCTTCCAGGAGACATATTCAGGTGGAGGACTACGTTATTCAAAATTTGATATCTTTAGGTACCGTTGTTTTATCACAGTGCGAGAAACATACATACATTTATGCATATTAACAACTTGAAAAGTGAACCAACGCAAAATGCCAAAACGAATAGCTATTAATAGTATTTCAAAGCAAATTGCCCTTTTGGACTAAAAATAAAAACTATAGCGGAAGAAGGAACAAAATAATGCTATGTTTATCTTTAATATTATAAAGAAGATCAGAATTCAATCCTATAAATGCAGGTTCATTCATTGTTCTTGAGAGTAAAAAGCTTAAATTATAAACGAAGAACACTTAGAAATTGCAAAATGCCTTGAGAAACTTGACAATGAAGTGTTGGTCGTTGTGTCCCCGTAAGATTTAACAGAACTTTAAAGTCAACCTTTTTTTAAGCCATTTTATCAAACTTAAAGTGTATGTTTGCAGAATTTCAAATGCTGCAAAATAAGAAACGGCAGCAAACACATCCAAATATATTAAATGCCGAAAAATTAAATAATTATACAGAATTAGTTTTAATAAGCATAAATAATCTACATCAAACTGTGTAAAATGTCACAAACAAACAAATAAAAGCTAACAAAGCTATCCAGTAAGTGTTTTGACTAAAGGCTGCGTAGAATACAACATTATAGTGAATGCATTTATTTAACACTAAAAACAGTGAAATATAGTTTAAGACAAATAAGAAGTCATATTATAAGGTATTTCTCCCGCCCTCCTTGCACGCTTTCTTGGTGTAGCGGTTAGCACGCTGAGCACGTATTCCAGAGATACGTCGTTCAAGTCCCAGCAAGGGCATTGCTCATTTTGCATTTACTCCTGCTTCGAAATAGTCCTAATGACTCTACAAGGGGCGCCTGAGCTAAAACGTTTGGTGGATGATGATTCTCCACCAGCAGGATTTGGCGACTAAGTCCCCCAAACCCAAGCAGCCCTTTAAAAGGGGGAATATGTAAAGTATTTCTCCCATCTTCCTCGCATGCCTTCGTGGTGTGGTGGTCAGCACGCCGGACGCGTATTCTAGAGGTCGTCCGTTGTTCGAGTTCCGGAGAAGACATTGTTCATTTTTCATCCATAAAATCCTAACGACTCTACAATTTATATTTTCATTTAGCACTAAATAGGCATTCTGTACATTTTATATTTGAAGGGGTTATTTTTTTAACTCCAAAATTGTTTAGATATTTCCTTGATTTAATAAGCCCCTTTCGAAAACTGTATATATATATATATATATGTGTGTGTGTGTGTGTGTGTTTCTTTCGTTCCCGTAGTAAACGTTTCAGCAAAATTTTGTCCAGTGGCCACAGAGACTTTGTGATGGGGAGAAAAGAACAATAACAGAAAAATGATTAACATTTTGTTAGATATAGATCGAACGCTTTCGATTTTGAGCACCGAAGAATTTTATAAAATTAGGCAATGTTTGAAATGTTTATTGAGGAAAGTAGTTCACGAGCAATATTTAGAAGAAGATAAGAAAATTTTGTGATCTTTCTCGTAAACAATAATGGTACATTCTATCTGTTGATTTTGCAATTATTCCATGGAGGCATCTACTAATAGTAAAGGGTCATGGAGGAGGAGGCATCTGCTGCTATACTATGGAAAAAATGTTGCGATAAAAAGCTAGGTAATGGCTTATATGGATTATCAAGTAAATATGGAGAAAGCAGTTATTTTCGTGATATTAGGAGGTTTTTAATTTATCCGGAAAGATAAAATGCAGCTAACTGAAATACTGCTTATCTAATAAATAATTTATTTTACGTACATGTTTACTACTAAATGCATATTTATGTCGAAAACTATGGTTTGTATCTTCATCAATGAACATCTTTGTTCTGTTATGTTGTTTACAAATTATAAATGATTATATGTTGACTGTTATGCCATAATATGCTGGAATCCTTCAAAACGCTTAAGCAATATCTTCAGTTCGGAACTGAAGTGTACAAAAAGATCAATATTCTGCAGCATTCCTAGATGATTACCGTAACAAGCTAATTGGAGACAGCAGTATTTTTCACTGTATAAAAAGTTTTGAATAATTCTAAACAATGTTTAAAGTATTTTAAGTATTAAATTAGTAGCTAGCGTTTTTAACTGGAGTTCAGTATTTTAGCTAATTCAGTATTCTTGGCTTTAAGAACCAGGTCTTTCTTAATTTAGTGCAATACTGGGTTTTCAGTAGAACTATTTCAATCTTGTAAAAACACAGATGTGATGTCTGTGACAAGCTTGCAACAGAAAAAAAAAGAAAGTCTGTAGTATTAAAAAAAATTGTTTTATTCTTTTGATACTGCAGGTTTAAAAATAGGAATCTTATTTTAAGGAAATATTAATTTCAGTTACATACTATAAATTTTTATTCGAAAGGATGAATTGATTAAATGAAATTTTACTAATTCCTTTATTTAAATGAAATATGCTATATGTCGCATTTTCATAACTCAGTTATTTGTTTTCTTGAATATGTTTACGTGGGCAAAAAATAACAATATTCTCGAGACATTTTACCATTATATGCAAAGATTTTCTTTACTGGGTTCTTCTCGCTTTAAGCAAATTATTCTAGGTGGCATTTCGCGACCTATCAGACCTATCAGTAAGAAAAAGTGTTATTGGACAGCATACTTTTCGCAGAAAGTTCATGTTGTTGCTAATCCTGCCAGAATCATCCGATTACCAGCCGCACAAAGAGATGCTCCGGACTGTGTCTGCTAATGGTCAACAACCTTTAGCTGTCTACCCGCGTAATCACAGAGAAGAGGGAACACAAGTGTCTCGCAGACTTGTTGTTAATACAGTATCGATTAATCTTTCCTATTAAATCGATTTCTCCATTCGCATTAGACTCTAGAGATTTATCTTTATTGTCCATATGTTTCGATTGCTTTTGACACATTTGCTGTAATTAACAGTGGGGCCTAATGGCACAGCAAAAAGCCCACAGACCATATTTTGTTAGAAGACTGAATAGTCCTCGAAGTGCAGTATTTGTTATTTTTAGTACAAATATTGGAAAATATACATAAGAATAACTGCAAAACGTTTCCTCCATTTAACAAGGAAGTGAAAGCAAAAATGTTAAAATACACCTAGTGTAAAAAATAAAAGTAAAGTATAAAAAATAATAGTAAAGTATAAAAAATAATAGTAATAAATAGTAATAAGTTGTGTATAAATTTGTGATTGATGAGAATATAATTTGCATAATTTAATTTTAAATAACAAAACAAAACAGCACAAAAGCAGAATATGAAGTAATAAGAAATTTAAGGTTTAGTAGAAGATTTCGATGTGTAATAAAAGAAATATTTGAAAAAGCGAATAATGAAAGAAAAGGATTTTAAATTGTTTAAAAATAAGTAAATGTGTATTGACTTGTAAACGTTCAAAAAATTCCTATGAAAATAAAATGTCTCCACAGTACTGCTTCTAAGGTATTGCTTTTAAAGATACCGGATAGTCTGTTCTAACATTTGTTAAAACGAAAAACAACTGCATATATAAAACTGAGTTTTCTAGTATACCAGCACCATTTCGAGGCGTAAAAGGTATAGCTGGACAACGAAAATCACCTGCCACTCCTTTAGGCGATTAATCTTAATTAAAGGACAACGAACGGTATTGAAAACGAACAATATTTTGGGGGGGAGCAAGATCCTCTTAACAAGAGGACTTTTATTTCATATCTGCGATGATGAATTGAAAAATTTGTGCACAGAAAAAATGTTCGTTTAGAAATCAGATTTTTTAGGATTATAGCGTAATCAGTGCTCACTGAGAGAAATATGCGTGTAAAGCAACTTATCTTAAGTACTATGAAACAAAAGAATGCATAGGGATTTAAAATTTTAATCATGTATTACTCTATATGTGGTTTAGCTAATAAAGTGGATTTGAACTGAAATAAATTTAAACTAGTTCACGTTTAATCTTTCGATATTTTTATAACTAAATTTGTGGGATGTAAAAAGTTTCCAAGCATTCGTATTACGCAAAGGCATCGATTTGGAAAAAAAAACAAATTATAAAACCAGTTTTTCTTTTTGTCTCCAGTATTTCAGATTAGGAGAAACGTGCTGACTTGAAAGAAATAGTTATCTTAACACCGCCTTTGAAATCAAAGCTAGCTGAGCTTGTGGTAAGATGATTTTGTCTTTGATCTGGCAGACAAATCCGAAATTTTCTTTTTTTCTTTCATTTGCCTCAAACCTCAATAATTTTTTAAATGTCCAAGTGGCTTTAAAAGAGATTTGCTTTCTCTATGTCTTGCTGTTTGCATCATATTTCACAGAAAACGTGTTTAAACTACGATAATAATATAAAAAGTTTCTTTCACTGCAGCGTATCATTACCGTAATTTTTTGCAAGACACTTTGAAAATGTTAACGCACTTTATAGCACTAACACCTTTGCTTTATTAACAACGGAAAAAAATAATTGCAAAGCTAACTTAGAAATTTACCAGCGATGAATCTGAAGTATTACTGAGAGGTGAAGTAACCTCAGGACATTCATCTGATTGTTAATTTATACTTCGAAAAAGTAAGTTTAGTGAGCTGCATTGACCAAAGGAGTACAAAGCAGATATAATGTGCCTATATTTTAACATACAGTAAAAAGTTAAAACGTCTTATGTAAATATTTTTAGAAACAGTTTGTTTTTTACAATTTGTTCGAATATTTTGTTCTTAATTGAAACTAAACCAACACACCGAAACTTCATGCCCTATCATTAGCAAAAGGTTATTTATATAAAGCAAAGCGGACGACAGCTAGCTACCTAAAGGAAGAGATAGTTTCTTTAGAGGACCTCCCAGAGAGAATCTGCCTCATATTCGCATTACATGCAGAAAAAAGCACAAAAATGAACCATGTACAAGTCCCGTTTGCATGAAATAGAACCCAGGTTGAATTATCAGCTTTCAGCTCTCTAAACTACTCGGCTACTGGTGGGAACCATCATTAGCATAAATACACGTTCCTAAATCTCAAATCCTCAATTCCTAAATCTTTAAAAAAGTTAATAAATTAGACATTTATTAGGATCTTTGATTAAATAGAGCATTTGTATAAAAACTAGGAGAAAACTTAACTAAATAACACCCAAGTTTCTTATAAAACAACCCGATTACTTGTGCTCAAACATACAAACTAAAAACGTATATATATATATAAGAAGATTACTCTTTCCACATAATTTCTGTGAATATTCTCTACAAGTAGAAATATATTACAACAACGCAGTACTTATTGTAAGGTCACTTATGTAGTCACTGTATTTTAGTCATATTTTTAATTCGAAGGAAATAAATCTAAAGTTTGTTAACTAAAGGCTAAAGCGTTTAAAATGCTATAGAATTATAGCAAGTACATGAAATTAACATATATCTCCAATTTGGTTTCAATGCTAAACACGTTTCGAACAAAAGAATTTGCCTTTCTTGCTTTAATTAGATAAATATATACTTAAACGCTTTTCGCAAAAGCAGTTTTTCTTTACAGACATTTGCACTTATACAGCTATGCAATGTAGAGATTTATGTATATGAAAACTCTGTTTAAATTAGCATAACGATTTAATTATACCTAAGCAGACCTGCGCCGTAACAGCTAACAGAATAAAAATTCATAAGGTTAGAAACAGACAGAAAATAATTTTTTAAAGGTACAAAATTTTACTTTTTAATTACATGAGCACGTGGGTGTTCTTAAGTAAGTGAATGAAAAGAAATGCTTTCTTGATATATTATCTTTCAAAATTAGAAGTTAATAAAGATTGATGAGAAATCTAATTAGCCGTTGAACACCCGTCATTTCCCCATTAAGTTTAGGTCAACTAAGGGAGTAATGAACAAATGCGTGAAAATACATCATGTTATAAAAATTAAAAGTTTGCTTATTATTCCCCTGTGTAATTTTTGATCGAGAGATTGTTTGCACGTAATTTACGATCTGATTTATCGGGTTTTAAGAATCAATATTTTTTACCAGTATTCTTAGCAGAGAATTGATTATTAATATTTACCAAATAGGATATCATCTTTTAGTCAACGAAGTTCTGAAACATTGATTTTTCTTTCCTTTTATGTAATTATGTTTGAAACTTCTTATAGAAACATCTATTATAGATAGGGGCTCCAAAGTCATACAGCTATGATATGCTCTTTCTATATTTCACGAAGCTGTCCATCTATAAGAGTAATCCATTGTTCTAGGGATTGATAAACGATGCATATTAAGTACATTTCGATATCCGTGATTAAATTTCAAACCATGGAGTTCCACAGACTCGACTAAAGTTTGAAAAATTACATTACTCTGAGTTTTGTATTTTTTGTTAGCAACCTTTACAGAAATATATGTTTTCGTGAATTGCAAAATCGTGCAAAAGTAGATTTAATAAAAATTTGGTACTTTACTGTTCTGTACCTATAAAATTATTACACTGGGAAACAGTTTATAAAACAATTTTTGTTGAGCTCGATTTATGAGCTGTTTTAGAGTTAAAATAGGCATACTGATTTTAAAACTGTAGTTAGTTTTCTTCTACCACGTCAACTTTTTCAGTACACTTTATGTGAATGTTACCACTCTTCAAGCTATTGAGCGCAGATCATAGGAAGTACTACTGCTCTCCTATTGGATGGCATAAGCCCTCCGATTGGCGCCAGGGGAAGGTACCGTAGGAGACCAGAGACTGGTGCATACGTGTTTAGACAAGTTCATTTGCTTCTGAGTGAGACATTGCGTGTCACTCTGATGAAGTGAAACGCATTTCGGCGTGGAATCCAAGTTCTTGTTTGTATACAAGGTTAGCCGTGTTTAGATATTATTCAGATATTAACAGAAACCTTTGCTTATGCCTAGTGCTTAAACAGCCCCGATATGTTTTGTTATATATGTGGCAGTTGTACCACTGCCAATCAAAGGACAAACATCAGGACATTTATCAGCTAAGTTTATTTTGCCTATTTTAAAAAGAACTGATGATCAGGATAAATCATAGGCCCCTCACAAAGTGTGCAAGCAGTGCGTTGAGTGTTTACGAGTGTAAATGAAAGAAACTTTGTTTTATATCCATTTGGTACACCTATCATTTGGCGAAAGCCCAATGATCGCTCAAGTAACTGTAGTAATTGTTACTTTTGTATAGTGAAAACGGTTAGATATAACTAGAAAAAAAAATGTAAAATAGAGTATCTTGGTTTGCATAACCTTTACGCCCAATGCTTTACTCGGCTGAACTCCCAGTGTCAGTTTTCAAAGAAATACTCTCTTTAGAAATACAGGAATACTATTCTGGTGGTTATTGAATTGACCTCAACGACGAAGATTTTGAAACTGAAGATGATCTCCTTTATAGGAACTTCACCAGCATGAGTTGTATGATTTGGAAGTATTTGAAAGACTTAAGGATATTGGAAAATTTGCTTGAACTTGCTTGCTTTTTGCTATTTACTACCTCTGACTTCACTACATATTTTGATCACAGCTTAAAAATTGTTCTGAAAGCTTAAATGATTTCATGAAATCAGGATACACTAAATATTATGACAAATAAATATCTTTCATGTAGTCAAAATGCCTATTTTTGTCCTGCCTCATTAACACTGTAATGCACTAATTGAATCAAATACTTCTCCTTTTGCGATGTAAATTTAATTTATTTCGTTCTTTTGCAAAACATAATCTGCAGAATACTGTTCTTCACCACCATTATTCTTTTTCTTGCCAAATCTAGATTTATATAATATACTATTTTTCTCAGTAACATTTACTAGTTCCAGAACATAAACACTTTCCGATTTAAAAGAATTTTTGCGGGTAACTTTTCACGTACCAATTCTTTTAAAGATAAATGTAGTTTTTTCAATTTTTCTAACGAAAATAAAAGAAGCAACGCACATCGTTGCATTCCAGGGAATGCTTTTTGAGACGTAATACTCCTAATAACAAACGTTTCTTAAATTGGAAGTCAGGCAGAAAAAGGAGGTAAAGAATGGCTGAAAATATATCTGTCACTATAAAATTTGAAGGTCGTCTAACCATTGGAAAAGTGCGATGAATAATCTTCTGATGCCATAGATTCTTAATTTGCCCGCTGAGAGTGCTTAGGATGTAAGATAGAGATATCTGCTAGAACAGAGTTGAGTGGTCATTAAGATTATTTATGTGAAACAACAATTTTAATAGCTTGACGAAGAGTTTCAATTCTTACTTAGAACACTGCATTAGTGATTTGATTAAGTGGTGAAAATAATCCAAGTTTTTTCTGTAACCAATCCAGGACTTTTTCCTAAAAAATCGACACATTTTATGCAGCTAATTGCGCAAACACATGCAACATAAAGCCATGTTTATAAAACCCCAAGATGAAAAACTAAAACGTTTTGAATCTATTGCGCGAAGAAATTCACTAAACTAGGAAAGCGTTCAGAATAGAATTATTATTATTTTATTTTATCGAATGGCGTCGCTTGCCTTTTTTCAGCATTGACTATTCGTAAGTCCAGAAGTGGTGGCCATTTTATTGTCGAGGCACCTAATAGGTGGCCACCGTTATCTCCGATGAGGAGACAGACAGTTTACATCCATGACATTTGTGGGATTCTAACCCGGACCCTTCGGTGTCGCAGTTGGCTCCCCTAACCACTATACCGTCTGGGCAGCTCCTGAAATTACTTACTGCTAGTGGAATGTTTTAAAACTGTTGATAGGGATATACAGGGAAATAATTATTATTTGGGCAAACAAGGAACTTTGTTTACAGAGGACGATAAGAGACAACAAGATGCATATACTCAAATGTCTGCTTGAAGTTTCACTTCATGAGATGTTTTATGTTTCAACCTACAGATAGCTGTCGATGATGTTTTGGCAAAGTATTGCTATGGAGGTTGCGAAAAGAATGAATAATTGCGCAGTTGCTGTTTTGAAGTTGCAACTAATTTCGTAACCTTAATGTGGACTGACTGCTCCCCGTCCGAAAAAAAAGGGCTGTCTGAAAAGGAAAGTCGGGCTTTGAGTAACCAATTTTGTCGTGAATGTCGAATGGGCCTAATTAGACTCAATAACCAGCTTTTGATGAGAGGACCTTCCATTCTGCTTTAAAAATAATTTCCAATTACACCTTATTTTTGGCCTTTCAAGAAAACTTTCCTTTCAGGAAGAGCCTTGTATTAAGATGTAGTCGAGTTTCGTCTGTAAAAAAACAAGGAGCGAAACTTATTTGAACACATAAAGAAGCCTATAAAATGGCATTTTAAGCAGGTGTCCGTACTCAATGAATGTATCAGCAAAATCCAATCTGAGTTAATGAAACATCGATTGTGGTGGTAAAATATCTGATGGTTATCTGCTTCTCATGAAAACAAGAGCTAAGTATTATTTTACCTTCCAGCGGGATTTTTATTTCAATTAATGATGTGTTTATAACTGGAACCTGAGCGCCTCAAGTGCTTTTAATTTTTTATTTTCTACTAAAATATTAGCATATATTGCAACTTGAATAAAACTGACGTTATTAAAACTGGTTAAATTTTCACTAAAAATATACGAAGTAAAAAATGGACAGATTTACGTATATGCGGTAAACATAACTTTTCGTAGGTTATGTAATATGTGTAAATCCTTGAAATGTATGTGTATTATACGTAAAACTACGAATAAAGCGCGAAAATTGCATGAATATACCTAATTTTTACGTATAACTTACGTTTTTTTATTGTAACATAAAAATATAGGTAAATATCTACTGCTTATTTCTGGACACTTTTTACGATATTTTTACATTCACGTTTTACATTTTTTATACGAAGGGCCATTCGTATATTGCACGTATTTTTCGCTAGCAATTTACGAATGCATGCTGCCTAGGATATTGCAACACTTGAATAAAACTGACGTTATTAAAACTGGTTTTCTTATTTGATTCGGTTTGTTTTTTTAAACCGTTTTACGTAATTTTCTTCCTTTCTCTCACAAATATAGCATGATCTCTCTGACGGCAGCGGAATCACATCCAGTATGCTTTGATGTTTGTTTCGACGGAATGAATCATACTTAATAGTTTGGTTTTGAACAAACACCTGGTACTTTCGATTCGTTAGACTGAATATTAGGGTTATGTATTTCAGACAGTGATTTTCCTTGAGATGTGAAATATAAATCTCATTCTCGCCGTAACGGGGTTGGATAAAACCAATGTTTTCCCTCACGAACATGTACGTATTATTTCGTTTCAAAATCCGAAGTTTCATACAATTTATCTGCAACAATTAAATAACATAACTTTTTAAAGTCCTTTTGCATTTCCTTGACAACTGTATTCCAATGTTGCGGTCAATCGCGATGTAAAGTGAAAATGTGACTCGTTTGCTGGGCGTTAAGCATACTTAAAGTAATTGAGAAAATTTCTTGGTGTCGGCTAAAATTCAGCTAAAAACAACTCTTTTAATTTTCCGTAATCCGATAATCCTTCCTCAGTTGCATACGTTAAAACATTAAGCGTTAGCAAATTAATTAGCATCTCAGGTCTTAAGAACTTCTTTGGTGGCAAACGTTTTACTTTTGATTTTGGAATTTTTGCAATTTAAGTTTTTCCTCTACTGCTTTTTCCAATGAAATGAAAAACAAATACAATGGCCGCTCAATAACAGAGATTGTAAGCGTTTTAATACTTTTTATTATATTTTTCAACACTAGTTTGCGCGTTTCTTCTATCACCAATAATGGTTGTGCGTTCAAATGTTTTAGTTCAATCTGCTTTTCAATTTTGACTAACCTAAGGCGTTCGATTTCTAACATATAGTGTCCATTACTTGTTTTAGGCATTCGATCCTCAGCGATCGATTTGACGAAGCCACGAACAAATTCAACGGTCGTTCAGAAGGCATCAGAATTTTCAATAATTTTTCTAATATCACCTATCTTAGCATTTTTTATCACATTCTGCCCAATGTTTTTCAGCGATTAATTTTAAATAGCTTTTGCTTCAGTTACTTAAGAAACTCATTTTACAACAGAAGTAGCTCTAACTTAAAAGAAAAAGTTTTCACGATACCTTATTTTGAAGTTCACTGACCCCCAAAAGTTGGGGGGATGATGTATTATCATAAAACAGAAATCACACCGCTGGTTCCAAGTCTTAGGTTTTGTTTCATTTAGATCTATATCTATCCAGGTCTGATCGCCTACTCGCGTTCAGTAAACGCATCGTTTTCTAAAAAATATCGTTTATCCACTTTCAAAGACGTCAACTGACAGATGATAAACTCAAAAACTATATCTTCTTTAGATTTCCGTCACGCGATTTAATCTCATGTAATGTTGTCAAGAAATTCAAGGGGAATTTATTAAATGGGCAGCTTGTTTTTAATTCTTTTGTGAGTTAATTCTTAAATAGATGTAGTTTCTTGTCAAATGAAATTTTCTGAATGATGTTTACATACATTACTTACGAACACATACATACATTACTTACGAAACATAACATTACGTTTCCTTCTTATAAATTTAACCTTGTAGATAGGAAAATAAATTTTTTATGAGAGTTCAAAAAGATAATATATTTTTCTGACGCACCCTGTATTAATTTTTGTTTTTTTTAGTCTGATTGATTTAAAAAAAATGCATCGAATTCATGATATTTTCAATTAAAAACATTAAATATGTTTACAAAATTACATTTATTTTGTTCACTTTCCAAAACACAGACGATATATAACATTCCCATGATAGTCTAAATGCATATTCATCTAGTATCCAATAAAATGTATTCCTTTGGAATAGAGAAACATTTGGACTATCTATATTGGTAATTAGTGCTGATAAACAAACATCTAAAAGAGCCTTTTGTGGGCAGCAGTTAAAATTTGTTCAATTTCAGAATTTATTTTAGCCCAAAAGAGACTACTGGTCTCGAAATGGAATTTTGGAAAGAGAATCGCTATAAATGTACTGTTTCAATTTCATTCGAGTCTGTTGCTGTTCGGCAAAATCTAAGATATTTATCTTTTAAAATTAATCCGTCTGCTGTGTACTAGTAACAACTAATTAAGCTATTTTATTGCAATAGATACATTCTTAAGAGTATTCTTTTCTTACCTTTGAATCAGATGGATTTAAGTAATAAAAATGCATTTAATGCATGATCTACGCAATTAAAAATATTCAGTATTTTCGCAGAATAACATTACATTTTTTATTATTTATTTCATACTTCGCAATAAATTTTTGAGTAACAAACCCGACGATTTGAAAGCCAGAAGTGTCGCACCACTATACGGAATAAAACATATTTATCACTTGAGCACGTGACTGTCTAGCTGAAATGCTAAAGATAAGCTGTTTTTTAATATTTTCTGATTTTACTGCTGAATTGAATTTTGTGTGGCGTAAATCGAAGATCCTCATATTTAATAAATAAAGTTAACACAAAACACTAGTAATAAATGACAAAGAAAAAAGTTTCGTATGCAATCTGGCTTTGAAAACTGAACATTGATATGATGAACTGAAAAAAAGAACGCAAAAATTAGAAGCATGGGTATGCCAATAGACACTGCATCGGGAATTCTAAACAATATGCTTTTAATAAAATTTTTGTGATTTTTCTGTTAAAATATATATGGCGTAATTGCGAAAAAAGCGATGCTTAATAATAAAGCTAAAAATACCAAAAGAAGAAAAAAATGGGTTAGCAGGAGTGGGTGCAACAGCAAACTGTAGACTGCGAGCTCAGCGAGACCGTAAAAATTCGTAAAAAAAACCTTTTCGGAGACCATTAAAATTTGAAACCTTTCAGATTTATTTTGTTTATTTATTAATATTTTGTTATCGTTGTTCGTTCAGCTTTGTTAATAAGCTGTTATATTTTTTTCAAAAGTCATTCCAGCGATTCATTTCAATTCCTGTCTGCAAGTTTTTGAGTTTTCTTACGTTTCATGTCTATTATTATTTCATTATTTTAATAAAAATTTCTAATTCCTAATTTTTAATAATTTCTAATTGCTATAAGTTGTGATGCATTTATTGGAAAAGTATGACAACAAGAAACAGCGTAATGTTTGTTTTAATTTGCAAAACTGCAAAATTTTACAAACATTACGTTGATTCTTGTTGTTAAACTTCTCCAATAATCGTTATTTGGCATGTTATTTGACCTTAAATTATGAAGCATTTATTAAATACTTATATAAATCAGCAACAATTGATGCATTTTAAGCTAAACAGTCTCTTGGGATTTTATATTTAACTAGGGTAGAAAATATATTATCTGAAATTTTCACTTGTAACTGAAAAACTGCACAAACTATTACTCAGTTACGCTAAAACGCATTTAAAGTAGCACTAAAATATTCTGTGCGTGCTTTCAGTCTTTAAAGCAATTTGAAAAAGACGGTAACAAAATTCAAAACTACAAACAAAAATATAGCTAAAAGTGTAACACACTCAGGTTTTAAATAATAAAAAGAACCTTTTATCATCAGAGATGTCGACACTTCCTTTGGATTTTAGAGTTCTTTGTTTAAGCTAAGCTTTAGGTAATAAGATTACACTGTTTTTTTAGTCTTTGATCTTCACGCATAATACACCGGAAATTTTACGATTATTTTTATACGTCTTTCCATTCTCGAATAAAACTCCAAAATCTAAATTTTGTGAGCTTTTCCTGAGGTTGAAGTTATATTCTTTTATCGTCAATTTACCGAGAACTGCTTTTATTCCGCTACATTGTTTTCTTTTATAAATGTGCAACCGCTAAGAATACCTTTTTCAAGAAAGATGAAGTGATTTTCATAAAGTACTTAACTAAAACATTTATTCTCTTCTTTCGGTCAAGTTAACATAAATGCATCATCATGCAAAAAAAGTTCTAAACTGTCCCCTCGCCCCCAAAATGCTTTTGGATGCAGAACTTCCAGGGAAACAGGAGAGTGCATTAAAATTATGCTTGAATCAGACTTGTGATGAGGAAAGCAAGGGTAAGCATCTCTAAGCCTAGCCAAAGCAGAAAAAATATTGTTTTAGTCTTTTATCGTCTCTCTTTCGTTTTAGAATAGAGTTTGATCTTTACGCATATAGAGTATTGTAATTGATGCTTTTAACTATTATATCTTGAGACTCGGTAATTCATTCTCGTGTATATATAAATTAATGTAGCTTCATATTGTACGCAAATTTATTCTATATTTTATAACAAAATGATTTGGCAATTCAGTAATGAGATTAGGTACTATTATGGGTTAATAATGCATTCTTCCTTTTTATTGCATGGAGTAGATACGATTATTTTAAATCTCTCGAACGAAAATAGAGACTTATTAGCCCCATCACTCACTAAACATGCATGAAAGCTCTTTAATTTTGCATATATTTAAACTGATGACTTAATGCTGGGTGCTGATATTTTCTGTTGACGATAAATATTGAGAGCTAAATTAATTTGTAAATAGAAGTATTATACAGTTCTTTATAAATAAATCTTATTTCAGTCCACGAATTGCTTTTCTAGTTTAGAAAAACAATTATTTCTTATTTATTTTAACTGAATGTCATCAAATGAAGTTTGCGTCAGGTAACACATATTTTCTGCTGCATTTTCTCTTATACATTCGAAATAATCTGATGGTATTAATAACTAATTGATTCTTTTAGTCGTGATTCAATAGAAAGCCTTCTACCATGATTAAATAGAAACCCTCGTAATCAATTTTCATTTAAATGTTGAAAAAAAATATGTCGTAAAATTGCGGAAGTAATAATGCTTTATGATGTTTCACTAACTACGAAATAATTCAGAGATAAGAGCTTCCCGGAAGTAAAGTATTTTTTTATATGCTAATCATAAATGTCAAGAATGCATGTAAAGTACAAATGTGCACATTATTGAAAATTATTGTTATTATACCACTAAAATGAATACACAGAATACTCGGATCTAATTTGCTTTTCCCGATTAAAATTTTATTTTTCAAATCGGAGACATTCAACTGAGGTAGACAGTTTGTAAATGTAACTGATTTTCACGAGAATTTAGTATTCGTATTCCTAATATCTGAAAATAAATAACGGAGGGATTCGATGATTAACTTGTTTACACATTGGATTCATTTTATAAAATTCTATAGACCCCGATCGTTTTTTTTTTTTTTTTTTTTTTTTTTTTTTTTTTTTTTTTTTACAAAACAGCTAATCTTTATTGCGCGTTCGTTTTTTTTTCTAATTGAATTTCAACAACAAATTAAGAAAAAAGCATTTGAGATTAGTTTATAATTTAAATTACTTTTTATCCTTTAATTTAAATTACCTTTAGTTCGATGATATAGTAAGCCTAACATTACTAAACGAAATGAATACAATTACCCTGTTTCTGTTAATAAACTAAACACGATAACGAGCATGATATATTTGCTTGTTAGTCTAGAGCAAGGCTTCTCACTCAGGAGACAATTTCATAGATCAAAGAATGCGGGGAGAAGGGAATGCGGTCGCATTTGCAATTATCTCTTAAGCACTTAGTTTTATTTTACGAATATAAAAAATTCTTTTTATTCAAATTATGGTATATCAACATTTTCTATAATAATCAAGTATGTCAACATTTTCTGTAATATTGTTACAAGTTTTGTATCTAGTTAGATATTTTTAGTAGAATTATAATTTAAATTCTTTTATTTCCCCGTTCAATGCAGCACGAGGCATGAGAAAGTTAAGCCGGAAAAGTAAACATACAGGAACACGTGCATTTATCATTTAATAAATAGATACCATTTAATAATAGGTAATTTATATTTAAATTGAATAAATGTAGTTCACTACCGTTTTAGCTGTAACCGTAATTACATCCTCTTATTGGTTTCCAGAAATCTCGAGAACCAGAAAAGCCGGAGAGAGAATATCTCATCTCAGTTGTTTAGTTACTGTTAATGCGATTGGTTTATTTCCGCGCGAAGTGAGATATCTGAATTAGTTTTCTCTTTCTTTTTGAACTGCGTCGTATTTTAATGTTTTTTAGAAGTTTAAAATAAGGCTACTGGTTGTATTGCGTTTTATTTAACGTATTTGTGTTCTACTGATTATTACTGCCTGATATTGTGAACACTTGTACGGATATGTCTGAGGAAAACTCCAGCGTTTAGTTATATTTCTTGTGACAAGAATAAATTCTATTAACCTATTATCGGACTTGTGCATTCAATCTATTACGAACTCGTACGCACGCAACAATATATAATCGACATATGACTACATTTATATTGTTACGTGCGTACGGGTTCGTTATATATTGAATGCACAAGTCGTTAAAAAGTTAACAAAAATTTATTCTTTCCACAAGAAATGAATTAAAATGCTGAAATATTTCTTCACAAATCTTCGCACAATATCACAATATCTCAAACGTTTAGCAAAAACTCAGTTCAAAGCAGATAAAATAGTTCTATCTTACAGCGAAATCACTACAATCAATACAGCATTAAGTAAACAAACAGCAGTTCGCTTTTTACAGCTACAAGTATAACAGCAACAACAACAACTAACTCACTGAGATGAGGTGTTTCACCTCGGCTTTTATAAGCTTTTTTTAATTATCAGTAGAACAATCAAGATTTTTCTAGATTTTTCTGGATGGCAACAGTAATTACGAGATATTTATTTATTAA